>VKOC01020441.1:0-13886 GCA_009364415.1 Spea multiplicata
CACGAGGACAGGCTCTGCCACACCGACACCCAGACACACACACCAGGACAGACTCTGCCACACTGCCACCCAAACACAAGTCAGGAAGTCTCTGTCACAATGACAACCAAACATACACACCAGGACAGGCTCTCCCACACCGACACCCAAACACACACACACCAGGACATGCTCTCCCACATCGACATCCTAACACACACACACCAGGACAGGCTCTGTCACTCTGACAACCCAGCACACAACACGCAGGACAGACCTCTGCCACCGCCACCCAAAAACACAAAGCCTGGGGGAGACAGTCCTCCTGCCACACCCGCCACTGTTCTGCTAAACACACCACCAGGACAGGGCTCTGCCACAATGACAACCAACGTACACACCAGGACAGGCTGTCCCACACCGACACCCAAACACACACACCAGGACAGGCTCTGCCACACTGACACCCACATCCAGACAGGCTAAGCTACAGCAATAAAAAAAATCCACACTGCTTTGTTAATGTCCCCACACCCTTGCGTATTTCCCCCCTTCCCTTTAGTATCATGTCAGCCTTGACACCTAGATTGGAGGCATAAGACATGCCGTATTTGCCCCAAACAGCATTTGTGTGGCGTACTGCCTGCCCCTGACCTATTGGACTGTTTACCGGTTCATTCTGTTGCCTCTGAGTGCTATTCTCTGCTAAAAGGCTCCAAACCCTCAGAGTCTGTTACATAGGTAGATAAAATTAAACATCCATAGTGGGCATTACAGTGTGACTTTGATATTTATTAAAATAAGAGCTAGTTACCTAGCATGATTTCATTTATTTTCATTTTATTTATAGACCGCTAGCAGATTCCATAGTGATATTACAGCAAGGAAGAGTATAACATTACCAGTAACATGAACATACATAGCCTGCCAAAAGCAGAATAAGAGATCAATATTTTAGCCAGTTAATTAATGATAAATGAGATTGACATATGCAGTGGATAAATAATTTGAAAGCTTATAAGGGAATAGTGTTAAGGAATACATTTTGTCCAAAAATACCATTTGTAGGAGTCAGCAGTTCTTTTTTTATGAAGAACAAATAGTGTTAGACCATCTTAATTGTGTTAAATGAAATGGTGGGCAAAGATATGATTCAGGGTGTTTTAATAGAGGCAATTTATTTTGATTTTGCCAAAAGCATTTGATGCAGTTCAGCGTAACAAGATTTCTGCTCAAATTGAAAGACACATAGCATTCATCCTATGTGTAAAAATGTCAATAGGTAGATGAAAAAAATGTCTTGTGTTCATTTTCATTTGTGGTTGTAGCAGTTCACTTAGAAAGGTAAGTAGAGTGTCTTTAAGCTCCTCTGGTAATGTGCTTTAAAGGACTACATAGTTTATGTGGGTTATTTTGAAATTTATTAGTAGCTTTACCTCTAACATCATGACTTAGGCCTTAATGATTAAATGGTAAAAAAGGTGTTTCTATGACTATGTAATGCTGACATACACTATATGACTGTCACGCCTACCGTTGACCGGAGCACTCACCGCAGAAGTTCTTCTAGCAGTAGGGGCGTACCAGAGGATACCCCTAGTAACACTCCCGGGTTTTTGATGATCCCAACAATGAGGAGGCTCCCGAATTGGTAGATATATGTTTAGTAGATAGTCCTTGATTATGGCAGGAGAGAACTGAAAAATCAGGAGGAACAAACACACGAGATAACCGGGTCAGGGGTGCGATTCGCTAAATAAGTAGCCAAACAAAAATTGCAAGCAGATAAGCCGAGAGCCAAAACCCAGAGCGTAGGTTCAGACGAGCCAGGGGTCATACACAGGACGGGTAGTCCGACAAGCAATAGGTCAAATATCAGAGCGGGTAGTCAGGCGGTGTGACAGGGCCAGGCTAGCTGGCTCATAGGTCATATGAAGTTTGGCCGGGTCATGGAGCACTTTTGTGTCCGGTTCCGTATCCCGTGACCCGGTAATATTTTATATTGTGTGTTTATTGTGTAACCGGCCCAGAGACTGATGTGGATTCAGCTCCAGCCTTCAAAGAGACGATCCTATAATCTGGCTGGGGCTCTTAATCAGCCAACACAGCCCTGTCTGCCCAGACGGCCCCCGCACTACAGGGGGGATAACACAGGTGGGGGAACCCATTGTATCCCTTAATCCCCTCACCTGATACATCCCCTGTATACTGATGGGATTTGTGATGGGATGTGGCTGATGGGATTGGGGGTTGGGTTCGGTACACATTGCATTGAGATTGTATATAAGTTCTGTGTGTTTGTAAATAAACAGTTCTTCTTGGTTTCCTGTGAATGGTGGTCTGGCTGATCCGTGGATAGCTGAGTGCTATCCGTATGAGGGACTGACTGGTGATTCCTCAGCCCTCAAACAGGGGTATCCAGCCTTGGGTACGGTGACCCTTTACAGGCGGTCCGGGTGATATACACTGGATGAAGCAAACAAAGCCAAATCATAGAACAAAAGAAGGTCGGGATAAGCCAGAGGTCGGTAACACGAAATATCACTTCAGAACAAGCAAAGCGTTGAGGACCAAACCAGGGTACCGAGACAGGGACTTCCGAACTTCTAAATCTGGCGCCCGCAGGCGCAACGCCCCTCTGCTAATGTCACGCGCGTCCCTTTCCCTGCAGGAACATGAGAACACGCCAGCTGCTGCTATAAACTTGATGGTTTGATGGGGTAAAAAGCGTTGACTGGCTTCAAAGATAACCAAAATAGCACATGGGGCAGACTGACCAGATTTGGAAAAAATGTTTTTGAAATAGCAAAACGCTACTTGTAGTTATTGCGCAATAACTTGCAGAAAAAAAAAATCATAAAAACATTGGGTATTTCTAAACTCAGTAGAATCTATTTAGCAGGTTTTTTCATTAACTATATTAGATGAGTGAAAGATTTTTTTGAAATAAAAGTGAGAAAAACTGGGTTTTAAAAAAAAAAATTCATCAGATTTTAATTTTTTATAGGAAATTATAGCCCTTCTCGTCATGAAAAAAAACAATACATAACTTGTATGGGTTCACTAAATGGGAGAGGAGAAAATTACCGCTAACCACAAGCACTACAAAAGTTTTATAACAGCCTTTGTCACAAAGGGTACAAAAAATAAAAAACAGCCGGGTCCTTAAGAGGTTAAAAATGAGACTTAACTACAGGACCCCAAATTACAGGTTTTATGAATCCTTTCGATGTTCAAATAAAAGTCAATCTCGGAGTTCTGGTTTGAGCAGAGTGGCTACATTGCCACTAAATCTGAGTCTTTTTTAGCAACAACAAAAAAAGGGCCCCCTGCCCACATGACCAATTTCAGAATCCTTTTCAGTTAAGCCATGAATCACCACAGGGGTCCTCTAGGAAGATGACACTTCCTGCAGGGATAGTTACAGTGTGCATACACAAACTGATTTAAAACATACAGATTAACCTATTGAATGCTAACACAAAGTAACTTATCACCACTATACCCCGCGAGTTGATCGTGACAAGGTCCAGAAAGACATGGTTGGATGGGTAGACTGGCGTGCACTGAGCCCTGACCTCAAACACCTTTGGGATGAACGGGAACTGAGATTGCAAGCCAAGGCCGTCTTGTCCAACATCATTGTCTGGCCACTCAAACGCTCTAGTGGATGAATGGGCAAGAATTCCCACAGAAACACTCAATCTTGTGGATCCCGTGGAAAGCCTTCCTAGAAGAGTGGAAGCTGTTATGGCTGCAAATGGGGGCATTAACTACATAATAATGTCTATGTATTTAGATTGCGATGTCATAAAAGTCCTTGTTGGTCTAACGGTCAGATGTCCCATTACTTTTGTCTATATAGAGTATGTTATAGTACTATA
The DNA here is from genome assembly GCA_009364415.1 of Spea multiplicata. Lineage (NCBI taxonomy): Eukaryota > Metazoa > Chordata > Amphibia > Anura > Pelobatidae > Spea > Spea multiplicata. The sequence goes on from VKOC01020441.1 coordinate 3,864, forward strand.
GGTAAAGAAATTTAATAGTGGTTATTACAGTGTGATAAAATAAGAGCCAGTCGCTTACCATGATTTCATTATAAATACATTTTATTTATAGACCACTAGCAGGTTCCATAGTAATATTCTAAAAAGGGAGAGTACAACATTAACAGTATCGTGAACATACATAGTGTGCCAAAATACTAACATAAAGCAGAAGTGGGACATTATTTTTCTTTCTTGTTCCAGCTAGCCAAATGTGCAGAATTTCTGTGTTTCATTTTCCATTAGATTTGTTTCCATTGTGTTTCCAATGTGTTTCCAATGTGTTTCCATTAGATTTGTGTTTGTAACAAATAGGCCAATTAAAAATCCTTATGTTATGTAGTTTCAGGGAATATATAGTTTGTAGGGGATATTTTGTAAGCATGTAATGCTAAGACATATGTGCTCAGGAATAATGGGAGTTTGTGTGTGTTTTTATGTGTGTTTGTTCCAGCTAACCCAATGTGCGGCATCTATCCTAAAACATTCCTGACATGTAGAAAGACTCAAACCTTTGTGGTCCAGTTAGATTTGCTGTTGCAATGGACCACTTAGAAATCTTCAAGGGATGTGCTTTAGGTAATATATAGTTGTAAGGGGTTACATTGAAATATGAGAAATCTGTGTCTCAAGTGAGACATGGTCCCAGTTAAGTGACCTGTCAAAATGTTTAACCATGCATGATTAAGGGAATGGATTAGTATCTGTGAATGATTAGTATCTCTGAATGAAGGAATGAGCATCTGTGAATGAGGGAATGAATGAGTAAACAAATGTGTTTGTGATAGCATGGATGCGTAAGGGCATGGTACAGGGAGGCTGTAAGGGATGTGCAGACCCCATGCTACTGGGCAACATTGTATCTGTGCTTGCAGCATCAATATACAAGGGGGGCAGCTAACCAGGTTTCAGCATGTACTGGTTGCCTGGACATGATAGGAGTGGGATTGCTGTTTTTATACTAATTATATACTAATATTGTGTATGTATATATATATTTCATATACATGGTGTCTTTTTTTTTTTTTTTTTAAAGGTGGTGGGGTCATTTCAGTTTTAGTTTCAGTCCAGAATTTTAATTTTGGTGCCTCCCTAGAAGCCAGTTAAGTCATACATAAAATAATTTCAAGTTGAAACTGAAATGCACATGTTTGAATTTTGACCCTGCCACTTTTCAGAAACATGGCAAACCCACGCATTTGTGACATTGCTGAATATAAACATTTTCCTCTGTACTTGCATGTATCCTAGGAAAGAAATCTACTGAAACACTGCATTGTTTGTGGTGAAATGGTTAAAAAGATTTAAAATAACCCTAGAAAATGCTTTGGGTTTGGTACTTTAAAACAAAACTCTTGTTCAGCAGCCTTGGTTTTTTAACCCCTATTAGGGTCCAACTCCCAGCATTTCACAATTTTGATCTTTAAAGTTAAGGAATTGTAACCTATATTTTTCCTAGGCCTATGTTTGTGTTGTTTTTTCAGCCATATCTATATTGTCACCTTATTTTTGTGTATTTATTATTACCTTACTTGTCTGTCTACGCACTCTAACTGTTTAAGGAGGTGTTACATATATGCTCAGTGTGTTTTGATTAATAATATCACCTAAGAGAACCAAGAGTGAATTAGTGAAAAAAAAAACTTTTGTTCCCACCCACAGCCATACAGAATATTTAATACCTGGCTTGGGGAGCCATCTAAAAACATTCTTTTGGCTGAAGTGTTGAATGTCATCAAGCAAGAAGGTCTTCTACACAATGCAGTATGTGCTGGAAAGGTCCTTTTGGATGGGCTGCAGGATCTCCAGGTAACACTTTAGTATTATTATCCACCAAATAAAGTCAAATACATTAGAAATCCTTGGGAGAGCTGTGGTTGAGGGTCATACTGTAATGCAACAGACCTCAAGCAGCATTCAGCACATTCAGCACATTTGCATTTCCTCTTAATACCACTACAGGAATGTAATCTCCATTCACAATCTCTGTACTGTAATTGTCTGCCTGTTACTGTATAAATGCATCAGCAATTTCTGCTTCTAATGTGATTTAATATGCCTGAAGACCTAGATAGTCTGAAAAGTTTCCATTCCATTATACGTCAGTTAGCCAGAAAGGAGCTCTGCAGTACCAGTTCTCAGGAGGGTCTGAAAATTTTGAATAGGTGCCCCTGACTTTTTCTTGTGTTGCTGAATGCCTCTTAATCGAACATACAAGCATGTATGGGACCCATACATTTTTTTGGGTATTGCTGAATTCCTCGATGGCAGCTTTGCAGCAACGCCAGGGCTGTATGACAGACAACCCTAACAGCCCCTAAAGATACCAGCCAATTAACTTGTTTGCCACTCGCTAACATAATAAAGTGCAGGTGCGTTTTATAAGGTGCAACTGTTGCAATGTATTCCCCATATAGTATAAATAAATACATTATACAATTTATATAGAAGACCAATGTAAAAACACATTCATGCATATAAAAAAGAAAAAAGTTGTACAGAATAAATATATATGTACACATAATAAATAAAAAAAACATATAAAAGGCTTCAAATCAAAAGATTTCACCTAAAAGGATGCAAAGTTTTTATTTTATAATCCAATAAACTTATTATTGTGGTAATTTGCAAGTTCTGTTACCTATTTTCCATGTAAGGGGATAAAATCAATATGTTCCTGTGACAGAACCCTCCATCACTGGGGCCCCTGGAGAGGCCTGAGAGCCAGCCTCCTTCCTATTGACTATGGGCCTAGGCCTTATAGAGACTTCTGTGTGTGGATACAGGGGTTCAGTTTCTGCTGATTTTCCCCATGTTTTAGCACTGAGTCTCAAAACTGTAACGTCAGCTGGACATTGTGGTAGGAAGAAGGCTGGTTGTCTTTGCATTGTTGATTGTATAGGTGTGAAGTGTTTCCCCTGTTATTGTGTGAGTTAGCCCTTGTCTTAAGACCCCCTGTAGGTATGACTAGGTGTCACTGCTGAATACATAATTATCAATTACATAACAGGTAGCTGTTAATCCTGTGAGCTCCTGTTATCTTTGTGTCCTGGCCATTGTTTGTCTCACGCCAATTATCATTCCACGCCTACACCCCCAATTAATGTAATTATTTATGTCTCATGTCAATCTGTCCTTCTACACAAGTAAGAAAGGGGGCAAGACAAAGATCCCTTGTGATCTTTGTCTTGCCCCCTTTCTTACTTGTGTAGATATAGCTCTGTATTTGGTTTAAAAAAAGAGGCCTGTTTTCACCCCAACATGAGTGTTGCCTGATGCTTGGGGTGGGCTGCTATGATCCTTTATTGTCCTTGTCAGGACAATAGCCACGCTGTGTAGCTAAGCTTCGGATAGCCACAGTGCCAAAGCAGCTCCGGTGCAGCAATGTCCCCCCTTCTATCTACAACGCTGGTTCCTGCCTGGCGCTGAAGGGGTTAATTGTTGGTGTCCCGGCAGGAGGAAGCAATGTTTGGCAGGAGTACCCAGTCAGGGTACAGGTCGGTCCCGTCACAGTTCCAAAATGTGTATCGTATCTTGAGAGGTCTAGTTGTTTCCCTTATATACTGTAGTCCACAACAAATCAGATACACTATACGGGTAGTATGACAATTAATAAAATTATTTACATTAAAAGACTGGCCTGTTGTTTTAGAACAAAAGGTGTTCTGCATTCTGAAAATATTTTTACAAGCCTTACAATTTGCAGATGTATAGTAGCCTTTTTATGACCTAGCCATGTATCTGTGTTCTCTTTTATTGGACACTTTTTGTAAACTTGGGACCAGTGCACTCTTAAGATTTGGATGGGAGTGTTTTTTTTTTACCTACTATAGTTTAAATGGATGTTTTCACAATTTTGTTTTTTTCTTGGCCAGTGTTACAATATATTGTACTGTTTATTTAATAGGTTATTGTGCCCTATTGTTTTACTCTTGCTGCGTAAAATCACTTTGATTCCATAGGCAAATAGGGCAAATATTAAAAGGTGCATGTATTTTTTTCCAAACTGTAATATTTTCAAATTTGGCATACCTAACTTCAATAGAGATCACAAATCTCAAAACCACTACGTAAAGTTATATTATTCCAAAAAGTAGACAACCCAGGGTATTGTGCTGTGGTCATTTTATACCTCCTATATGCCACTCTGCCCCCCAGATATGCCTTATTTCCCCCTTATTTGCCAATCTTCCCCCTGAAATGCTTTATACCCCCTATATGCCCTTCTGACTTACCAATGCATTCCTAGACTTCCCCGTGATCCAGACTCCCTGGTGTCAAGTAGGGACAACCAAAAAATTGTGAAAAACCAGTGTCAAAAAAGTGTGTACAAGAAAAAACAATGGAGAAAATACTTCCCTTTCTCTTATTGAACCGGATACACAGCTGCAAGACCCGTAATAACACTCTCCCGGTGTTAGAAAGATAATTTTGATCCACTAGGGGGCGCTTGTGTATTTAGTCGGTTTCCCAGTTTGAAACATAAAACTGAAGAAAATTTATAATAGTGTAGTCTGTCGAGTGAATTTTTAGCTTAAAAAGTGGTGTATATGCACTCACACTTTGAACAAGAAGATCAAGCCTTGTGTATAAACCCTCCACGATCCACGTATGGAGTATATATGGGGAAAAACACAATGGTGCGGTATTTCAACAGCGTTCTGACACGCCAGAACCGGTGTACACTTACAGTTAGTAACTGATGTGTCTGGCATATAGTGGTTTCGTTTCCTCAATCCTTCCTGGTCGCATGCTTGTATATGAAGGTAGGTATATAAACTGGTCCACCAATTGTATATAAAGAACCAAATTTATTCTGGGCAGATGCCCTATATAGTAAAATACACTACGAGTATAGGATATACCTATCTCACGTTTTAAAATAAAACTAGTTAAAAAATGTCGAAAAATAAAAGTAAATGATAAAGTCCAATGAGTATGGGGACGGGAGCTCGATCCCTCCTTCTGTCTCAACGCGTTTCGCCTGTGTAGTGGCTTCCTCAGGAGTGTCTTGTGTGTTGTTCCGTTGATCTTTTTATCTGTATGCGCGGCGCCATCTTTGGTGTCCGACGTCCGTCCTTCTGACGTAAGTACGTTTTCCCCTCCCGGCGTCTGTTCGTCATCCGGTCCTCTGTCTGATGCCGCCTTCTCCGTTCGTCCCTCTCGTGTTCCGGAACAAGTGTCCGATGCGGGAAACGAGGAGACAAGGGTTATTATTTACCACGACGATCGGGTGATATGGGAGTGTTATAACGGGAAACTGATATTGTAAGGGGCTCCGAATATGGGCATTGAGGGGGGCTCTAAGTACGGACATATGTTCCATTGGTGGAACGAAAAAAGAAAGAAACCAGAGGATTCACAAGAGGAAAAAAGTGCCCTAATGCATAACATATAACAAGATGAATAAAATTGGGAATGAAAATGAGAATAAAAACATTAAAAAATATTAAAAAACGTTTATGTGTATTATTATGGTTGTTATGTCCGTTTGGTGTGTACTAATGTGAACGATTAAAAAATATAAATATAGAAATAGATAAAAATAAAAATAAAAATGAATATAAAAAATAAAAACATTAAAGATATCCAAAAATATATATCCAAAAAATATATGTGTATTAATGTGTGTGTCCATTTTATATATTGATTGAGTACAAATATAGTCCAGACATATGTATGTAATACCAAAGGTAAGTATAATGTAATCTTAAAATTATTGATAGTGAGGGATTCAGAATAGTTCTTTTTATTAATTTATATATATCCAGCTCCATATTTAGGCCTCCTTTTTTAAAAGTTCCCAACTTAAAAATCCACTCAGTCTCTCGTCTTGATAGATTTTCTATTGTATTACCCCCTCTCCAATTGGGGGGGACCCAATCTATACCGATAATTTTTAGATTTTCTACTGTAAATTTTGGACATGTGTTGCAGTGTCTTGGGACGCTGTGTTTAGTGTTATTGTTCCTTATATTCCCTATATGTTCTAAAATCCTCTCCTATACGTCTGACCTGTAGTGAACCCTATAAATTGTTCTATTTTCCTTGGTAGAAAAGTGAACATTTTGCAATGGCCACACTTGTGAAAACCTTTAGGTTTTTCGCCTAAAAAGGAATGTGGGTTTTTCTTGGTGTCTTTTTTTGGCGAGGTGCTTGGGGCTAATAAGGTTTTGAGTGATCCTGTTTTTTTAAAAATGATTTGTGGTTTTTTCTGGTATTATGTTTTTATTGGCATAAAACCCTAGACGAATGCTCATTTAAATTGATGCAGTTAATTGTCAATCAACAAAAAGAACAACTAAACATCATAGAGAAAGACATACAAATAATGGAGGATGAAATCAAAACCAAAATAGATAAAAAAAAGTATTTCATCAAATAAAATAAATATAGAAAGAAAAATAAGTAAAATAGAAGAAGAAATTATTAAAAATAAGAAAAGGAAATTCTTCAGAGATAAGGATGAAATGCAGAAAGGGATACATCAATCTAGGAATACACAATATACACAGAGTAATGGATGGGAGAAACCCAGACTAAACACTAGGAGATTTATCCCATATAAACACCAACAAACCGAACACCATAGACAGAATTTCACTTCACCTACACATCCGAGGACTCGCTACACTTCGCGCACACGCTATAGATTAGAGGATAACACCAATGGGAATAGTACAGATTACATCAACAATACATCAGAACAGGCTTTTTTAGACAGGGAGCCATCCCGAAAGGGTGGCACCAAACGGAAAGAGACCCCACCCCGAAGGGAAGCCATAGAGCTAAGGAACCGGTACATCCCACTGGACCAAAGCCCCTGGAAAAGGAGAAAATTCTTAAGGGAACAAGAGGGCAGAGGGGTAGAGGAAGAAAGACAGGGCACACACAGGAATTAACACCAGAAAAAGAAGGGGTTATTAATATTTCATCAGCCACTTTGGAACAAAACGAAATTAGTCTACTAAGAAAGGGCCTAAAATTTGCCCCGGCCAAAGGTCCGAACCAGTTTGAGTTATTTTTAGATACTCAAAAATATTTAAGAAAACTGACAATAAAAAGATTTTTTAATAAAACAGATAGAAGAAACTTCAATAGCAACATCACTACCACGACACTAGATAATCCAAATACGGTAGAGGAATACATACACACAGAACTCAAACCCAAATCCAAATTCTACCCTCACAATAAGAAAAAAAAGTGAACACATAGGGGTCTTAACGGATTTAATACTTAAGGATATGGAGAAACTAGGGAACAAGACTAAAACACACAATTTAAATAAAAGTGAACAGCAAGCCCTACGCTCCCTAAAAGACAAACATAATATAGTTATAAAACAAGCAAAGGGGGGGCCGCAGTAACATAGAAACATAGAAAGTGACGGCAGATAAGAGCCAGAAGGCCCATCCAGTCTGCCCAACCTCTGAGTACTCTCCTTTAGTACTTGCCCTTATCCTATATCTAGCTTGGCATTATGCCTATCCCATGCTTTCTTAAATGACTTTACTGTATTAACATCTACCACTTCCACTGGGAGGCTATTCCATGCGTCCACTACCCTTTCCGTAAAGTAATATTTTCTGATGTTACCATTAAACCTTTGCCCCTCTGCTTGTGTCCTCTTGTTGCGGTTTTATTTCTCCTTTTAAATAAACTTTCTTCCTTTACTTTGTTGATTCCCTTTAAGTATTTAAATGTTTCTATCATATCCCCCCTGTCCCGTCTTTTTTCCAGGCTATATAGGTTAAGATCCTTTAACCTGTCCTGGTAAGGTTTATTTTGTAATCCATAAACCATTTTAGTAGCCCTTCTCTGCACTTTCTCCAACATATCTATATCCTTCTGGAGATACGGTCTCCAGTACTGTACACAATACTCCAAGTGAGATCTCACCAGTGATCTGTACAGCGGCATGAGCACTTCCCTCTTCCTACTGCTAATACCTCTCCCTATAACAACCAAGCATTCTGCTCGCATTACCTGCTGCTCTACTGCATTGTCTACCTACCTTTAAATCCTCAGAAATAATTACCCCTAAATCCCTTTCCTCACACGTAGAGGTTAGGACAGTACCAAATAGTCTATACTCTGCCCTTGGGTTTTTATGCCCCAGGTGCATTACTTTGCATTTATCCACATTAAATGCCAATTGCCACAGCTCTGACCATTTTTCCAGCTTACCTAGATCGTTTGCCATTTGGCTTCTTCCTCCAGGAACATCAACCCTGTTGCAAATTTTTGTGTCGTCAGCAAATAAACATACCTTTCCATCAACACCATCTGCAATATCACTAATGAAAATATTAAAGAGAATGGGTCCAAGTACAGATCCCTGAGGTATCCCACTGGTAACAAGACCTTGTTCTGAATATACGCCATTGACTACAACCCTCTGTTTTCTGTCACTCAGCCACTCCTTAATCCATTCAACAACATTGGGATCTAAACCCAGAGATTGCAGTTTATTTAAAAGTCTTCTATGTGGGACCGTGTCAAAGGCCTTACTGAAATCCAGATACGCAATGTCTACTGCACCACCTTGATCAATTACTTTAGTCACCCAATCAAAAAAATCAATAAGATTTGTTTGGCAAGATCTTCCCGAGGAAAACCCATGTTGTTTTTGATCTTGAAAGCCATGTGACTTCAGATGTTCAACAATCCTTTCCTTTAACATTGTTTCCATTAATTTTCCCACTACAGATGTAAGACTAACTGGCCTGTAGTTGCCCGACTCCTCCCTACTGCCTTTTTTTGTGTATAGGCACAACATTCGCTACTTTCCAATCCCCAGGGACAACTCCCGTTACCAATGATTCGTTAAATATATCAGTTAACGGTTTTGCTAGTACATCCCCAAGCTCTTTTAATAACTTGGGGTGTATCCCATCAGGCCCCATCGACTTATTTGTCTTTACCTTAGACAACTGAAGCAGCACCTCCGCCTCGATAAACTCACATATTTCAAATGATTCAGTCTTTTTTCCCAACTGAGGTCCCATTCCATCATTCTCATCTGTAAAAACTGAACAGAAATATTCATTGAGGCAGTCAGCTAAACCTTTATCCTCTTCTACATATATGCCTTTTGTTTTTAGTCTAACTAGCATAAGATAACTTGCATTCCAAATTATCTCCAGTCCCAGTTCTTACATACCAAATAGTTATCATGTTGTCAGTTTTTCTATTATTATTGCTCAATTAAATATATGTTTTATCAATTTGGAATATATTTACAGGTATAAGATATGCCTAAGTAAAATGTTTACTATACTGAGTGTAGTCTGTGTTGTCAAGCAAAAAATTGTAAAAACTCTTTAAGGAAATCTTGTTTCAGAGATTCCACCAATGTATATGACACAATCGTTGTAATGTATATGCCAAGTGAACACTCGTCACGTCAGGATACACACAGTGTAACAAGGGATGGAACTTGAAATTTTCTACCCTCTTTACTAGTTCTAATGGAAAGGAATGTTTTCATGTTTTTGAAATACTTCCATGAAAAAATTAATGGAAAAAAGGCATTATTGGTTTTGTACAAAATACAACTGTAAATATATGCGGTCATGAAACAAGACTACAGGGAAATCAAATATAAAGATGCCTCTAGCTCCAGGCACAAGAATAAGACTTTCAAAGCCAATCTTGTAAAATCACATAGCTTGAGGAGATTGGTTAGCCTGAAGGAGACATGATCTCCTGTACTGCTCTTGCAGTGGAGTCTGCCCTTGGAAAACACAAGGGACCATAATATAGGAGAAAACAGGAGTTGTTAAAATTGGGTTTGTGCTCCAATATGAGCAATGCCCATCACTAAGGTCAAGACTGAACATTTTCTAATTTCAAATTAGTCAGTGGAGAACCAGGTTTGGCTCCTTTGGTCAGCTGCCAGACACAATGTTAGTTTGAGCTTTTAAATATAACCTAACACGAATATATTAAAACATACTGTACATATTTTTCCCCTTCCCTAAAATCCTAAATTCCATTTAA
>VKOC01020442.1:0-14996 GCA_009364415.1 Spea multiplicata
GCTGAGAGGGGCCTCACCCCTCTTCAACATATTTGTGCTGCAGCCTCCTGGAGTTCTAACTCCACTTTTAAAAGCCATTATAGGCTAAATTTAAGACGTTCGGAAGACACTGCCTTTGGGCGGTCTGTTCTGAACGTTTTGAGCCGGAAGACCCTCCCTCATAGGTAATCTTCTAGTTACTTCCCCTCTTGTGCTGCCAGTCAGGACGTAAGGGAATCATTAATTTCTAGCGATAATTTATTTTCCCTTAGTCCTAACGGCAGCACACTAATATCCCTCCCTCTTTTATTATTATTATATTTTTTAATTAATTCTTGTTATAGCACACTGTGGTTAGGGGTGGAGTTCCCTTTATAGGGGGTAAGGGGGTTAATTGTTTATTTAATTGTGTAAATCATTAAATTGTGTAACCACCTGTCCTAATTGTTCACAGGGGCATTAATACCTCTCTTGTGCTGCCGTTAGGACTAAGGGAAAACAAATTATCGTTAGAAATTAACGATTCTGGCTGACAGAGGAGACGCCAGGCTGCCGTATGACACTCTGACCTCCTGTGCAAAAACGATAGGACGTACTATTATATCCGTCGCTAAGTGGTTAAGTGACTGACTATACTGTAGCTTTCTCCCTAGCTAATGATGGACTGACCATCATAACATCAAACAACATTAACATAAGAACAATAGGCTATGTTCCTTCCACTTTCACCCAGAATAATGGTTGCTCAAATGAGAAAGAGTGCCTGTTTCCTTCATCCCTGCATGGATTAATGTTAAATGGAGCAGCTGTGTCAATTGGACACCTACTTAACCAGTTAAGCCACATCTCCTACTAATGTAAAAGCCCTCCTTCACCCAGTCAGATATCCCTCTCTGCTGCATAAGACCAGCCTTAAGGCAATGAACCAGATAAAGAACATCAGCATTAGCATGTAGCAACCTCTGAGGCACCAACTTGCACAAAGTACTGTTTGTGAAAATCAGGTGCCACAAAAATAGGTTGATTACACAGTGCTGCGCAGAGGATTCATCTTCCTTGATACCACATTTCATGAAATCTGAACTTCTGACACTTCAAGGTCATTGTGGGGGACAGCCATAGTTGCAAATTTGGGATGAACCACTTGTAGCATCCAGCTATGCCAGAAATGCCCAGGCCTGGGTCAGGTTTGTAAAGCTTCAATTTTATTTGAGATTTCACCACCTTCCCCTTCCTATGATATAGCCAAGGTATCAAGTCCCTGCCAACCCAATAGTACACTTAGTACTATTGGGAGTCCCAATCCACATTTTATTTAATGACATAGTCAAAATATGCAAAAGTGATTTGGGAGTGAGGTCTTAGTAATTAGGAAATGGTGCCCACATGCTCATTTCTCCAATGGACCCATTAGATCAATGTCAGTTCATTCCAATGTTATGTCAATAACTTGGAAATGTACAAAAGGCCATCTAAGATTGGGTTTGGGGAATGACAACTGGCCTTCTGGGCAGGATGCATAGTACATTTTTACTGCCACATATAGCTCTTCCAGACAAACCTCCTTTGGACCTGTCCCTGAGTTTTCTATATTCCCAGGTAGCCCCCAAGAGATGTAGACATAGTCCTTGTATGAATAGAAGGAACCAAAAACTGTTCAACCTCCCGATCACCCTCTGTGGTTAGCTTGTAAAGGATGCCTTTCTTAAGCATCCTTTATCTTCATCTTAAGATGAAATAGAGATAGAGTACATTAACAGATTGTTTGGAATCTAAATACTGGGTGGCCATACCTTTCTTCAAATGTTGTCTCTGCTCATTCCACAAAAGCTGGGCTGAGGTTCTAGTAAATCTGTACTTGCTCTCCCTGCACTTCTGTCTAGGTTTCTGCATACAAACCAGGGTGTGTGAAAGGAAAAATAATATTCTTGAGGCTACACTCTTGGCCTTTCCATTTGTTGGTGATAACTGGGATTTGATTAGGTATAGAATTCTGGAATGTTTCCTCCTAAAACTAGGGGGGGTAGGGTAACCTGGGCACCACTGCAGATGAGATTGGAACCACTCTACCTTATACAGATGTTTTGATCAAGGTTGCAGGATAACAGTAAATGTATACAAAGAAGGCACACTGCATCATTGGTTCATATAAATTCAGACATTGTGCCTTGACATGCCCAATCTCTCAGCACTCAAAGCAGGATTCTGGGTTTTTCACCAAATTATTCCCTTTAATACATGCATAGTTTGTCTTCTGAGGCTAAACTTCAGTTCCAGGTCTATCAACTTAACTAAAACTAGCATTTTTACAGTGCTTCTCTCCCGAGTGGAGCTCCACGCGCTCTTAGCACACACTCTCGGAATTAACCGAATCGGAAGCAGAATAACAGATGTTATCATCACCCAATCAATGGTATTCAGTTATCAACCTTGGAAAGATGAAGGGCTGAGCTAACCCTGCTGTAATTTAAACCTATGACTCTGAGGTTTGAGCAGGCTCTACAATAAGGGTTTTTACCAACTGAGCCATTTCACCGACTTCAGCATCACTTATGATTCCAGCCCTTTGGAACTTAACAATAGGCCAGCTGTTTGTACTTGCAGGACCCATTATGACAGACTTTGAGGGATGAGGGAAGAGTTTGTTAGATCCTTTGCAAACTGATATCTTTCCGCTTTGTCCACCAAGAGTCTCAACAATTTGTTTAGGGCTTTGAGCCTCCTGTCTAAAGCTTAATATAATAAGCAGCAGCTACCTCTTCTCTTTTGGCAATGCCCAGCAAAAAGGGACAGTAATTCCTGCTCATAGACCTGCCACACAGATTTCTGGTAACACTGTGCATACAAACGCTAATAAATATGCCTCTTACATCATCCAAGAATTGGGTGGTAAGATAATGAAGTACCTCATGTTCTGCATTTGGTGTTTTAACCATGGCCCCAATTTGTGTAGCCAACTGTGCCTCCATTGAAGCTGCCACCTGACGGTTAGTCTTGTATTACACTGTAGTAGCCTTCATCAGCGCCTTTACAATCCCTCTCATAGCTGTTCACACGCTTTGTTTTTCAGTGGGTTGTGTACATTTAAGACTTCCTCATGCAAGGTCTAGTACTATTGCATTGCACCGTGAGCCCGTACATGTACGGGCTTTGTCATGAAGGGGTTAACAGATTTCAGAGAAGGCTGTTTGATCATTCCACCACACTGCCAACTTGAGTTCCTCCGTATGTGCCACAAGCAGGTCACCCAGGGATTTTGCGCACCTTGGCTGAAAGACTGTATTGATGGGTTGCGACTATAGTAAGGAATTATGTCTTCTTCTGCCAGATGTGAGCCCGCACTAAAGTATCACACCAGCATCCCTGTGGACTCCTACAACCCTTACCAATTCCACAAACACCTTGGTCTTCGATATCTATGGATTTCATTGTCAATCTATCAGCTTTGGAAGAAAATAACACCATCCTGGATAGACTGACTAAGATAGCCCACTTGGCCTCCTATCCAGCACCAGAGACTGCCAACATTGTCATCAAAGAGGTAGTATGACTACATGAGGTACCGAGCTAGATTATATCTTATCGACGCTCCCAATTTACCTCCAAATTTTGGAAGTTGTTTTGTACTGTTACATATTCATTCGGCTCTGTCTTTGGGGTATCATCCACAAACTAACGGCCAAACAGAACAGTAGAACCAGTGTTTAGAACATTTCCTACTGTGTTACACCACGCTCCTCCAATCCGATTGGTCAGCCCTTTTACGTTGGCGGGGTTTACATTTAATAATAGACACATCTACATGGGAATCACCATTCTTTCTTCTTTCATTCTTTCTGTATACCACCCCCCTGCCCTACCAGATTAACAGTACCAGCTCCTGAGGTTACCAAACGTCTGCACCAGTTACGCTTTGCCGACCGTTCTTCTATATTCCATACTAATGGAGCAAAAAAACATCATTAAAAGGGAGCTAAGCACCATTCCACCAACCCCCACCAATAAACCAGGCGACAAGGTCTGGCTTTCGACACAACATCTCCACCTCCACTTCCTTCCAAGAAATTGGGTCTTCGGTTTATAGGTCCCTTCGTCATCTCTTGTACCAATAACCCAGTGACATTCTGATTGATTTTCCCTAACTCATTCTTTCACCATTCTTCATATAATTCTTTTGTACAGAAGTCAAATTTGCAAGCCACAAGTTTAGTAACCAATCCTGATGTGCTTTTTGCCTATGCATTGTTACAATATCTGTCCTCTTTAGAATACATTAATGATGAAACAGCTATGCTATCCTAATCCAAAAACTCTGTTGAAACATCTGAGGTTGCAGATGCTGTTATTCAAGAGGTTACTAACAATGTAGTTGTCACGGACTGGGTCCATACGGATGACAGAGGACCCAGCGCGCCCGAAGATTGTATGCAGGAGTCACGATGCAGCAGTGGAGTAGACAGGGCCTGGTTGCAGGGCGACCACACTCACCCAGGAGTTGAGCACCTAGGGTTGTGCAGCCAAACACCAGCGCCCTGATATGGCAGCGGATGAAGTCCAGAATGAAGAAATCCTGCAGGCATCCTGGAGCAGGCATAAAGCATAACACATGAATTACGTGCAGGATGCTGCAGGCTGGGAGAATGGAAGCTAGGCAAAGGGTAATATAGCAGACATATAACAAACAAGGGAAAGGGAGACCAGGCAAGAAACATGATATAAGATATACACGATAAGTGGCACAAGACAAGGAATAAACATAACCAGACAAGATATGAACAAGACAGGACATCCCAGAACCGGGGAGACAGACAGGACAGGTAAGGACACCCCACAGGTTACATCACAGACTGACACACATGAATACAGAAACTAGCCTAGGACTAATGATAACTATTGGAGATTCCGTCACATGATATGGCCATAGTATGCTTAGCCCACCACTACGCCAAAGTCCTCCAATGACGGTGGGTCCTAACGCTAATCCCTGCTGACAGAGGTACAAAACAAACCAAACATATAGCACTGAGACATACCTTAGACTGCAGACTGAGACAAACAGAACACACAGGTGGTGCGCACCTAATAAAGGAAGCAGAGCTGAAGCAAAGAGCTGGAGCAGAAGCAAGGAATGGAAAATAGAACACAGCAAAAGGAAATCCAGGAATGGATCAAAGCAAAACAGAGAAACCAAAGCAGGACAGATATGCAGCTCCGCAGCCAGGGCAAACCGTGACACACACAGCGTCTGGTCTCTTCCACGCCTCGTACAGTGCTGATATTTTAACCCTCTGCTGTTAGATTTTATTAATCTGAGCATATATTACCGATATTCCGCTGATAAATAGAGGGTTAATGCTAGGTTACAATGTATTTCTTGATGAGTTATGTTGAATAATCATAACGCATTGCCCTAAAAATCTCTTATCCATTCATTCTAAAAGGGACGCTCCATCCGTCATGTGCATATGATAGCTGAGGGTCACCTTTACATTAATGTATTTTTTTTTGCGTGTAACTGTATAGAAATGCATTCCTTATTCAGCAGTGCGCATGCACTTATGCTCCTCGTCAGCCAACTTCAGGCATTAAATTTCCCCTTTTAAAGTTCTGGAATAGCCCTTTAAAACCAAAATGTAATTAGAAAGTCTGTGATGTGAATTTCTGCCAGGAAGTTGGTCTCGAATTTTGTTGAAGGAAATGATATTGTGAGGTCACATTTGTAAAATACGAGTGTCACTTTGTATGAAGCAAGTGGCCATAGTTCATCCATTAAACTAAGAATGGCATCGTTCTCTCTGTTTTTCTTATCTACCCTCTCCTTGGGGGTAATTGAATTGGCAAAAATAGGGATACGGCCGCGGTTGTAGCAGACTGACACAGATCTCTCCAAAGTGCGATACATTTGCTGATAAATGGGCATTAAGTCCCTCTGGTCTTTGTTATGTCATTTTCAATTACATAAGAGCAAAATTTGACTTCAGTAACAAAACAACTGAAATAAAACTGCCATATGATATTTAACTACAATGTAACGGCTGTGGTCTAGCTAGAGTCATCAGAATTAAAGTAACGATAAATGGATATTCCACCACTGATTCCTCCTGTTGCAGTCACCATAGATGAATGTCTCAAAGTACCCCACCATGATGGATGTCCCTGGCATGGTCATATCTAGAATGATGAAGCAATGTGTAAGCCTCATATTATGACCATTCCCATTTTTTAGGAATAGAAAACCATGACACTTGGGTCAGGCCTTGAAAGCTCATAGTCGCTATACAAGGTCGTCACTATACAAGGTCGTGTTCACTATGCACAACTAAGGACCAACCTCTATGAGCTTCTCCTTTAAGAATGGCAGACCAGTCCTAGAATTAAACATAACGTCGTGCATGAGGCTTGTTGAAAGTTGCTTCAAGACTGGCTCAGTCCTTCTTGGAGAAGAAGGTCTCTAGAGTTGGTCCTAAAGCATGTTAAAGTTCAGGAGAATGACTATGATTATATGGTAGATTAAAGGTATGTTTTCTGACTTATCTACATACCTGGAAACTCTCATTATTTGCCCCAGGTCTCAGGGTTTTTGCCCCAATCTCAGTGTGAAGGGGCAGATTCTCAGAATCGCACAGTCTGGAGCTGACTCCTTCCTATTATACCCTGCCGTGATCATACATAAGACTCGCAATTGGTGCTTTTGCTAACAGTATGTTATGGTTGATATCGCTGCTTCAATGCAGGTGACTCAATTATGTGTATCCTTAAATAGCAACAAGTCAAGGTTTCTTTGAGGACCGATATTACAGCCATAATGTACACTTATTCCTTTTTAAAACCTGGTACAGATGTATTGTGTAGCGATTAGCCTTGCAGAAGGAAGGTAAATTAACTTGATACATAAATATACTTATTTAACCAAAAAGCTTTTGAGATAACTATGTGCAGAAGTGGATTAGACGTCAAGCAATTTTTGCTATTTTTCATGAATTTTCTGTTACTATTTTTATTTTCTTTTTTCACGTCAGTAGGGACCAGAATACATCTGAAGTTAATAATCTTATGGCTCGTTATTTGATGCTCAAAGTTAATAACTTCTAAAATGCTTCCTATTTAAATATATTACAAAGTCAATAAGCATTATACCTATTTTATAAATTAAAATAGACTAAAAATAGATCAAATGGTTGGTAGATTTATATTGTGCTGAGCTCAGCGATCACTGCTTACTGTATTTAAATCTTGGGCCATTAAAGCTGAAAATTCTGAGGGTTTCTTTCATTAGGCCGCAGTTATGTTTGGATACCATTACATAATGGACATAAATAATAAAAACTGGGGAATGTTCATATTCGGCTTTCTGTATTAATTCCCAGCATGCTTGATGGTTCCTTGAACATTGACCAAAAACATGTGAAAAAAATATTTTTAAGTCCAATGTAATTTTCTGAGACATTTTTCATATGTTAGGGATCAGTAGGGTCCCTGCCTCCCCTAAGATTTTTTAAAATCTGTTTTTAACTCCTTCATCTCGTGCAGAGGTGTAACCAGAGACCACAGGGTCTTGCTGCAAAAATTGCCCTGGGGCCCCCCAACTTCACCAAGCAATATGTCACAAAATGCCACCTTTTCCCCCAAACAGCTGGTCTGTGCCATCATGGCCCCCAAAAACTTGTCTGTATCATCTTTGCAACATATACTCTGGCACACATACGTAAACACACTTGCACACAATTACACATCCTAACACACATACACATGCTTACACATACACTTATTCATAATCACTAATATACATGTTCACACTCATACTAACACACACTCCATCTCACCTTACTTACACAGCCATGCTCAAACACACTCCCTCTCACACCACAAATATATATACACATTCATGCTCGCACACACAAAACAACACATACATGCTAACACACAAAGACTTACACTAAATCTCATACCACTTACACTTCTATGCTCACACACATCTATACTGACACGCAAACACTTTAAATACCCTGGGGTGGGGTGAGGGAAATCTAATGATCATTTTTCTAGGAACACACGGAATGTGTAAAAAGGTTAATTTTTGAATGGCTTTAGTTCTGCACTTAGAAAAAAAATTAACAATTTCAGGCTGGTCAAGTTTATCATCAAATAAACTCCCTTTTAAAACAAAGCTACTGAGCCTTTGGAGATAAGTTCTGTCTAGCACCAGGGGAGTAGAACAAATACTAACAACTCAAGAGCAAATATTATGCATTTATCAATTGGAACATAGGCGAGTTAAGTAATGTGAAGCTATTACAGGTTGAACTGCCGCTACTCGAGCTAGAATGTCAAAAAAATCCTCAGCTGTTTGTGGCTATAAAGGCATAAAAAATAAAACCTCCCGAAATAACCAATTATTTGAAAATGTAATAACCACCATCAATATTATTGGTCAATAGAAACAATACCAGGTATTTCGGTCTGTATAACTGACCAGCTTCAACATCTATCTATACAATGTTTAAGTATACACATGCATAGAGACACTATATATATATATAATATATATGTATATATATATATATATAGTAAAATTGCTGAGGAATCTGTAGCCTTTACTAGTTATAGTGATATATTTGCATTCTCAGCCCAATTCGGTGGGTTGTCAATCTCACCATCGCCATATGTTTTGATTAACAAGTCCAACCACAAGTAGAAAATTGGAAAATAAAATGCTGGGGCATCAAATAAATCTTTCACTGCACTGAACCAGGACCATGTGAGAGTAAATCAGACCTTCACTATGTCTTCATTAATCCTCCTTGGATCTCGGTCTACAAGGTCGATCTCCTTTGTGAGCAGCTCTTTGCCGATCCGGTCTTCATAATAAGACTGCTCTTCTGCCATGTCTTTAAAAGATACAAAAAAACACCTCTTTGGTCGTTAAATGATTGTAAGTCCCGTGTTTCGGACTGGTATCTGATTGAAGAGGTTTTTTTTGGATAGCACTGGGGCTCTGTAATTTGTATCTGACACACAAGCCTTCTCCGGATTCCTTAAGACAGCTGCCTTGCGTGGCTAAACTAAGCTTGGTGTCATATCTATGGCCGCACTGAAATAAGTCCCCAAGATCACTCTAGGTCATGTAGCTCATGTCATCATACTTCTATATAATGGCTTACAAAATCACTATGGAATGTAGGAATATCACTAAAACAGGCAAATGGTCAACAGATTCATTCATTCATTCATTCATTCTTTTAGTGTTAAAATATATTGTACTTTCTGAGTGGATAAACGGCACCAATTCTATACTCTATTTTGGAATGTATCCAGCCTTAAAAAGGTGATGAAAACTAGAGTCTGTAAAACATACAATAAAAATACATTTTAATCAAGACTATTTTATTTCATGCAATTAGAGACATGTGCACTAGTGCATGGGGCTGCCTGTTTCAATTTTATGTGATGTCTTTGCCAAACCATTTAGAAATCGAATTGACTAGTCTTTTTCTTAAAATACTTTCCTTCCAACATAAGCAGCTAGTCATATTTTATGGCCGAACAGCTGCTTACTCATCAGACAGTAAAAGGGAATTAGCGGAGAGAGTACAATTAAATGGGCTTAAGCATTCTATGTACAGAATATGATCCTGGATACAAATGTTTCTGTAGCTTTGATGAATTCTGTAGGGGGCAAACGTCAAATGCAGAGATTCTTAATGGAAAAAAGAACTATTTTCTTATAACTTGTCTAAGATATAATTTGCTTTCTCATATGGAAAGTGTACACTAGATATTGTGGAGTAATTCGCACTCACCTTGCCTAGAAGACCCGAATGAGTTTACACTATTTTTAGGATTACAGTAAGAATAAAACTCTAAAATTTATGGAGGAATCAAGAAATATATTACATCCCGGCTACTCTATATTACATCAGAAAGCTACTCGCTGACCGCAGTTGTAGCACTAATGGAAAGCAAGCACAAAATCTGAAAATTAGTTATAAATCACCGATATCATAGAATACAAGTTTATATGCAATTAAATACATCAAATATTGATTCCTAAAGATCAAAGCCTTCTGAGCGCAATATAGAGAAAGCGTATTGGATTTTTGATTTTGTTATTGATATGTTGTATGAATAAAGGATTCCAGAAATGATCTCCTCGGAGCAGAATTGGATTATAACACCATGATCGGAATAGCAATCTAGTGGAGGCTCAACAAAAATAAACACTCAACAAAGCAACTGAGGAGCAACGTGATACACATGTATCTATCGGTTTATAACAATATATCAGCAAAGAAGTCACAATAGAATTCACTGTAACACCTTTGTAACCGGTTGTGAGAATCGACGGAAAAAACGCCAGCTGGAACTTGCAAAGATAAAATCTTTATTTATCCAAAACAAATTGTTTATTTTTCTGCTAGTGTTTATAGTGAATTGCAACTTTTTCTTTGTTACTTAGCATGTGCGAAGATCTGTTCATTTAGCATTATAAATAACGTGGGAAAAAAAGAAAAGATTTTAAGACAGAGGGTATAGAATAATGGAACCCTTCCCCATTCCCTGATATAGTAGCCTCGGTCTGTTTCGCACACTTACATGCAGTTAGCACATCGGGCTCCTCTTAAGTTGAACTACCGAACCACGTAGAATGCGAATGGCAGGAACTTTCGCCTTCGCCCAAAGGATTATGAAGTGTTTAGATTTACTATGCTTAGTGCTCCGTGAGAGTCATTTTTATTGTTTCGGCTAATCATGTGGTCGAGCTCTTGTGTCACACAATTTGCCATGCAAATTATTATGAAAGTGTTAAAAGACCCAAATAAGTACCTGGGGAAAAGAACCCTGACCCCCTGACTTCGCCCCCTGCTACCTTTGCCCCCAAGCAGCCTTGTCTGTGCCACCTTTGCTCCCAAACAGCACATCTGTGCCATATGTTCACCCAAGCAGCTTGTCTGTGCCCCCAAGCAGCTTGTCTGTACCCCCAAACAACCTGCCTGTGCCAGGTGCACCAATAAGAAACCAATGTCCTCAAGCCTGAACAGTACTAGTCAGCAGCCCACTTTAGAGAAATTAGTAGGCCGTACTAGGTTAGCCAGCGGAAATTTTTTTCCGGATGTTTGGATCTTCTATAAAAATGCAAAAAAAGATTTTAAAAAATTAAACAGCTTAAGGCTCCAGAACACAGAGGGTATGAAATCTCTGCTTTATTGTGAACTTCTAAATAGTCTTATTATTGTATCCTGATTATCATTTCATTGTTTTATGGGTGGGACCACCCAACTGTAACAAAGATTTTGTGAATACATCTGGGAGTAATTATCACAACTTCATTTTTCATCCCCATTAACCATTTATGCCCTTTTCTTAATTTACTGCCATTATTTCTTGGAAGCTGATTTGTTACAGAAGCAGGGTGTAGGAGGAGAATGCGAGATAACATCAGAACACAAAATACAAATCCGGGACAGAAAATGCCACTTTTGACACCATATGTTTTGAGTCCAAATATTTAAAACAATAACTCCAAAGGAAGAATAGAAAGCACAGGCTCTGGGTTTTTTAAATAAATAAATGTAATCATGTTAAAAACTGTCATGGAACCATTACCCATAAGAACTATACTTATTATTTTCTCACATCTGAAAGAAGAACAACACTTTTTTAATATATTGAATTAAGGACCCACATTGTTTTGGGTTAGCAGTGCTTGCCATGTCTGCACAGTGCTGTGTATCTTGTCAGAACTATGGCGTGACTTCTAATCATTGATTTACCTTCTTATCTGGGCATCCATGCTTTTCCCATACCCCCTGGGGCTGTAACATCTCCATCATGTCTTAAAGCTGCTTGAAAAGGCATCCAAGGGCGACGATACTTTGAGAAATGACTTTCAGCCCCATTCCATCACTCGCATTAAGTCCTCAAAAGGCTTCAGGTTAAAAAATGTGTTTCTTGCTCGGGATCCTCATTGTCCTTTTGCCCTTTCTCCAAAATTTTGCATAAATACAAAAGTTAGTGACAGGTTAGACCTGATTCTCATATCCTGAATACACAAAGTCTTGCCTGCTGGCGGAAATAAAAAACCATTAAGGTGATAGGGATTGCTATGGACAAGGCTGATATAAAAAATAAATAAAAATATATTCATATTTTATTCCATAGACCTAGCTCTGGCTCGATGTAGTTTTCCAACCCTGCCTATGGCTAATTAGCTAACGTAATGTTAATATAGTGCAAAAGTTAATAAAGGGGAACAGGTGTTTTACATAATTACTGTATTTCTGCATTATGATAATTATGTGATTTTAAGTTAATTATTGGATTCCTTCGAAGGTATCTTTAAACTTTTCTACAAGGCTAGTTTGTGTGCTTTGTAGCGTTAGGATTAACAATGCTTGTGTCACATTTTAAATTTACATACAGGGAGACCATGGACATCACGGGAAGTCATACAACGAACATAGATCATGTCTGGAAATTAGATCATGATCTGGAAATTAAATCTACCATGGGATTAGATCCTTCTATAAAGAGGTCAGTATTTACCAGTATATATATAAGTGCGAAACGCGTGTGGCAGTCAGCATGTCCTATACATCAAAGCCATTTTGTTAATGTATACCAGTTTGCTACTTTTTATGTTTAGCTTATAAACTAAGTGTTTTTATAAAGATCCAGTTTTTCCATTCATTAAATTTTATATATACCTTTGTTTAAAAAGATGAGATCACTTGGAAAAAAAGGACATTTCTATCTGTAACATAATTAGAGAAGGGTTTTCTAAAGATCAATTAGCCTTTTTAACTTAAACTTAGATTAGTGAACGCAACATGCCTCTGGAACACAGGAGTGATAATACACCCGTGTAACTACAGGGGTTGTAGCTGCGACAGGGCCTGTGCCTCTAGGGGGCTGGTTGCGGGCCCTGCAATCTCTTGTTCCTGTTTCTTTGTACCATGTCAAAATTGTTTAGAAAAGGCCCTTCAGACCTGGATTGGAAAGGTCCAAGTCTGAAGGGCCCTTTCTAAACTATTTTGAACTGGCTTGGGGAGACAGGAGCGTATCAGGGTCACATTACGTCATGTATGCGGACAGAAAGCAGTAGGAGCAGTGAGAGATAAGCAGGGGTGGTAGGGAGGTGGGTTGTATGTGTGTGTGTGAGAGAGCATGGATGTATAATTGAGTGTGTGAGCATGGATGTATAATTGAGTGTGTGTGAGCATGGATGTGTGATAGTGTGTGTGAGCATGAATGTGTGTTAGAATGAATGCGTACCTGTGTTAGTAAGTATGAGTAAGTGTGTGTAATTTGTGTACGTTTGCTTACATAAGTGTGCCAGAGTGTAAAGAAGGCACAAACAGGTTGTTTGGGGGTAATGACCAGACCAGCTGTTGAAGATGGGGGGGCCGGGGCAATTTTCATTTTCTAGTTACGCCCCTGGTGTCAGAGTAGAGCACATATTGCTAATTCTTCAAGAAAAAAAAATACTAAACATTATAAACATTTCAGCAGAGGAAATTACCTTTTTCTTAAGGAATCCAAGTAAATGAGTGCTTGTATATTTCCCTTTTAAGGCAAACAACTGGATAATCAACAGTCAGGCTCTACTTCATTCATACTACTTTCCCTATAATGTCAGAGAGATGAATGAGGGATCGATCCTTTTCATCAGTGTGGCACATCACAACGAAAGACTATGGTAAACGTCTTGGTAATTAAAGTTCTTTCATCACGGCTTGGACAGTAGGGTCTTTTATCCTAAACTGAAGCTCTATTCAGAGTTTCTCTGTTTCTGTATTAAGTACTTTTTGAATAGATGGAGAATTTTGCACATGTTGCATGCATTGCTTCATGAAATGAGTAATGGCCCCTCTGACATCTTTGCATGAAAGCCAAAAATCACAATTTCTTGTTGATTGTTCCATTTTACTCTCGGTGTAGATCAATTTGCCTCTGTACATTATTTTTGTGAGCAGTTTGTAACGTTAGAAATCGTGGGGCAAGGTGCCACTAAAAAACACTTTTTTTTTCCTCGACGAGGAGGAACTGAATCTAGAGCCATTCACTAGAAAACTTCAGGATATGTTATAGCAGAACACGTAGAGTTTGTGTAACTGTATTTATACCTTCTCACCCGTAGATTTCCTCAATCAAGGCTTAACAGAAAAGGCTTTGCCTAAAGGGCACGCTGAGCGAAGCCCATTAAAGTATTTAAAAGGTAGGAGATCACCTACTGTCAGTCACTGAGATATGTGCCTAAGAAATGGCAGCTGCAAAAGGAACGCGTGAGACATGTTTTAATGATAATCTGTGTAGTAGTATATTATTTGATTTTTTTTCTTAGTAAGTCCAAGTATTCAGAAGATATTTTTATGTATTATATGAGGGGTCTAGGCAGCTTGGCTGTAGACCTGAGCTGGTCAGCGCACTGCTCCCAGGTTGTCGTGTTAGCACACAAGTACTTACCACTATGTCCCTCAAAACCCTAGGGTCCACACGAGAAGCTTTATTCCATCTCACCACGTGAGATTCTTATGTATTTAATGTCACCATACTATAAAAATAATGAATGTGAAATTTTCTTAGAATGCCAGTTTTTGGGACTCCCATGGGAAGTAAATTAGGAAGGAATTTATTAGCTTGAATTCTTCAATTCTTTATTTTTTATGAAATTACCATTTATGTAGAGCTTAAGGATATATAATGTTTCAAAGAGAGGAAGCCAAGATTTTACACCATCTTAGGAATAGAATCACTTTTGTAGACATGTTTTAGGATTTGCTTCTTGTGCTTACTGTTTGTTTGATACAATATATCAACTTCATGAATAATGAACAAGGACGCAATGAAGTAACATATGGATATTTTATTTCTCTTGACCAGGCAATAAGGGAGTGTTTCAGTGTAATGATAGCCACAAAGGCAAGGTAGTGTAGTGTAGTGGGCTGTGACGCTGCTGGAGTGGGCTACAACAAGCTCTGATCAAAGGGGAAGGTTGACTTCACTTGACCTTCATACCT
>VKOC01020447.1:0-10872 GCA_009364415.1 Spea multiplicata
TGCATATATAATGCATATACTATGGTATTTTCCAAATAAAAATATCTAAATGCAAATTTAATAACTTTACTTCCAGGTTAATTTCTAGACTATGCCTCTTGTGTATATATATTAGTAGAAAACCATTTAAGAACAAATAGTTCTTTCAGTCCTTTAACTGACCACAAAGAGACAGCATATTATGATTTAGTGCATCAAAGGCAATCGTTTTTTGTTAAATTATTTATATTTAAAGGAATACATACTACAACTATGTGTGGAGTACACACTGATGTTTCATCAAAGTGCATTTTGACCAGTATTCATTATATTTTTGTGTTGACAGTTCTATGTAATCTGAAAGCTGTCTGGGCTATGGTTTACTTTTTTAAATAAAACTGTCAATTGAAATTAGTAGTAAGTAGAAAACATTGTATTTTTATAATTGTACACTTAAAATGCTTTTGCTATTTGAAAATGGATGAAACACCTTGTGCAATCCTGGATCCTATCTTAAATAATGAGGAAAAGACAAACCGTTGCCAAAGTCAGATAATACCAATAATAAATGTTATGGTGGGTAAAGGTGATGGAAAAGCCTTCCACTTAAAATAAAAGGGGGTAGTAGAAGCATTGCTAAACACTAATCAACAAACACTAGACAAGCCAGACGACTTGTTTTTTCCCTCAGAAATCTCATGGTGCTGCCACAACCACAAGGGATTCTGGGTAGGCACATGCAAACAAGGTCAACAATGATCACTTTTTTCCTCTATGTATAAAGTGGATATAGAGGCAAAAGGTGATCATTGTTGACCTTGTTTGCATGCGCCTACCAAGAATCTCTTGTAGATTAGTGTTTAGCGATGCTCCTACTACCCCCTTAAATTAAAGACAACATAGTGTAATAAAAGCAACATAGTGTTTTTGCAGATAAACTTAGGATGTTGTTCATATATTGCTCAGCCAGTGTGTGATCGCTAAATGGATAGCAAACAAAGCCTTGAAAGGGAATTGCAGCATGGTGAACATAAATGAAGATCGTGGCAATGTTATTATATGGGGTATGGCACAGGTAGCATTTTGTTGTGTGCATAAAGGTGTATGTGGCAGGGCCGGACTGGCTCACCAGGAAATTTCCCAGAGGGCCTGCCGGTCCGTGGGCCGTCTTGCGGCTGCGAGGTTTAGAGAGGCCTTTGTGCAGCCGCGACGGCCTCCGCCGGCCACCTAATAAAATTAACGCGGCTGGCGTGCACACACCATGCTGCCCAGCAGCAGTGTCTCAGTGAGCCTCTTCGTCCCGCCCCTTTCAAGACATGACGCTCAAGGCGGGCTCACAGAAGAGTTCCTCGTGTCAAGGAGAGGATCGTCACGTTGGAGGAGAACAGGAAAAAAGAAAAGCAAAAAAAGCATAAAAAGAGGCTGGTTGGGCATCACAAAAATCAATACTAAAGGGGAGGCTGGCTGGGGGCATCACATAAATCAAAACTAAGAGGGGTCTAGATGGGGGGAATCAAATAAATCAATACACAAGGGTGTGGGGCATAAATGCACAAAGGGTGTGATATACAAGGTTGTGGGGGGGCACATTAATCAATACAAAAGGGGGGGCGGGACGTTAATACACAAGGTTCAAAAATATAAAATGGAGGTTAATGACAAAGCAGTGTAGAAAATACATTTTGTTTATGCTTCATTGTAGCTTGTGACATGTGTGTTTGGGTGTCGGTGTGACAGAGCCTGTCCTGGTGTGTGTTTGAATGTTTTGTGGCAGAGTCTGTCCTGGTGTGTGTGGTTGGGTGTCGATGTGGCAGAGTGCGTCCCTGGTGTTGTGTGTGTTGGTGTGGCAAGAGCCGTTCCTGGTGTGTGTGTTTGGTTGTCTGTGTGGCAGAGCCTGTCCTGGCATGTGTGTTTGGGTTTCGGTGTGGCAGAGCCTGTCCTGGTGTGTGTTTGGGTGTCGGTGTGGCAGAGTCTGTCTTGGCATGTGTGTTTCATCATCTATTTCTTAGCACTTAACTTTCTGTTACCTATTTAATTTTTACTTATCCAGAGATAAAACATCCTCCTGAATTTATAGTCACTTCAGAGGACAAAACTTTCTAGGCCCAGAAATCAGTGAGAAGAAAAGTAAAGGTATTGTGTTATTTACTATATTTCAATATGCAGATCTTATCACAAAGGTCCAGTCGCAGAAACTTGGATGGTGGTTTGGATCTTCAGAGTCTGTGAAACCCAATTTAATTGTAAGTCCTAATTTCATTATGCTCTACAGGAGAAAATTCCTTGTCCTTCCCCCTTAAGGGAGAACCTTTTTCATACACACACACTGGCAGAACTGGAACATTTTCATCTAAATGTTTTCACCGTAGCAAATGTTTTGATTTCATTATGTCTAATCTCTGTAACTAATTTGGCCCTTTTTAACATTTTTGTTTTCTGGGATTTTAATACAAATAATGTGCTAAAGATTAATAATTTATAGTTATTTGGATGGCAAATAATGTGACTCAGGCATGGATAAGGGCTGTGTGTGCGTACAAGAAGAGCTCATCCACGAGATAAAATACATGGGGTTGGTGTCCAAATGCTGTCAGGGCTGCTTTTCATTCCCAGTCCGGCCCTGGTGTGCAGCATTATTTATGTCCCATACACACAGACTCAATGGTTATTGAAAGACAGTGATGTTTTCCAACTACTGGTCACCAAACGGATCATGAACATGCATGACCTGGCTCAAAATCAATATTGCCATTTATTTGTCTTGAACACAGGGTTTGTGATATAAAGTCATGTTCTCTGTAAATAAGTTTATGTCAAAACTAGACACACATTTAAAAAGTTCAAAACACCTGAGAGAGGGGAATCTAGAAACCTAACTTAAAAACAATATTTTTGTTCTGATTGTTCATGTGGGCCAAATACATCTATGTGCATACTTTTAGATTATTCATTTACATAAAACAACATATATGGATATATGTGTGAATACACGGTGCATATATTATAGGAGAGGTAATGTATGGAAGGAGATTGTGGTATTCCATTTGAAAAGTATCCAATGGAATTGTCCAATGCGCTATAATGACTATTTTTACAAACTTACAATCATGCACACAAAATAGAAGTGCATTTGAGTGACTTATCAAAGTTTTCCAACTGCATTCTTTAAAAAGTAAAGTCTTTACATCTTTGTATGGGAATAATTCTTATGACAGCTAAGCTACTAAAGCAATTTACAAAATATCCTCTCCTGCTTTATCTTTTCTTTTGTTGGCAAAAAAAATTACTTCATAATAGATATGTCAGAGCTTACTTTATATATGATAGAGATTAAACCATTTTACTCTTTAAAAAATCTTCAGGAAGCTTTCTTATTTCTTTTTTTCCCAGTTTGTGGAAACAAAGGGAGTATTATAATGATTAGGGATTTATGACGATATGTTGAGCCTATTTGGACAAACATATTGTAAATAGAAGTAGTACAAAATCCATTTCAAGTAAAAGTCCTTATCTTTTCCTTTGTTATTGAAAATAGACATGGTAATTTTGCAACAACTGTGGAGTTAGAAGAAAAGCCTCAAAGAGCTTTATTATGTCTGAAGAAGGTCTAAAGGCTATCGTATATTTTGGCAAACTGCATTTTTTAATATTTAATGAGCTGTCAGAAAAACACTGTAATATACAGCTTAAACCTAAGCAGCCCTCTGCAAAGTAATATTCCTGATGACATAATAAGCAGATTCCAGTGCAATCAAAAGCTTTTCCATTGACATAAGTGTTAAATTGAAACTTTTCTATAATGAAACTTTTCTGTAACATTAAGACTGAGCATATTTGTTTGCAATTTACTAAATGTAGTATGACAAATGCACATTACAAATTTTTCATAAATAAAACAAAAAATATGACAAAGATTATTGCAAGTTCCTCTGAATACTTTACATATTCAAGTAGTAGTATATTAATTTCTCTTTGTGATAGTATATAATACTATTAGT
Source organism: Spea multiplicata (assembly GCA_009364415.1). Taxonomy (NCBI): domain Eukaryota; kingdom Metazoa; phylum Chordata; class Amphibia; order Anura; family Pelobatidae; genus Spea; species Spea multiplicata. The sequence goes on from VKOC01020447.1 coordinate 3,978, forward strand.
AAATACAATTTACAATATCCAGCTTATTTGCATAGCTGAATAAGATACAGTTTTGCAGTGCAATATGTAACAATTGTTTTTAATTTACATGTATAATTGAAATATGTGTATATTACACACATGTAAATCTAGCAACTTTGATCATTTCTCTTTTTCTTAAACCCAAGGGTTGCTATTTAATGGGGAAAACTTAGAAAAAAGGTAACAATTAGCCCTGAATATATCTTTACTTGATAGCAAGTATTTCGCGATCACCAACACCATAATAAAGGATACAGGATGCAAGGAGACTTTCTCCCTGTGTCTTTGTGAGAGCACAGCACCCACCGGAGTCTCTGAGACGTCTACCTCCAAATGATAGGCCTTTTCGGGATCAGGCAGTTTGCTATATATTCGCGCCCCACAAAGTCTATCCATCAACTCAGGTATAAGAGGAAGCGGGTATTTGTTTTTAATGGTTATTTTATTTAGTGCGCGATAATTCACACAAGGCCTGACTCCACCATCTTTCTTTCCCACAAAGAAGATACCAGCTCCCGCAGGTGACGTAGAATTTCTGATGAAGCCTTTACGAAGGTTGTCTTCGATATAGTCCTTTAAGACTTTGAGTTCTGGTTCTGAGAGGGAAAATATTCTACCGAAAGGGATAGCAGCACCCAGGAACAAATCGATTGGACAGTCATATGATCTGTGGGGTGGTAACTTTTCCGCCTCCATCTTATCGAAGACTTTAGCGAAGTCCTGGTATGGTATTTGTATTCTGGGAGTATTGGTTGATGGAGCGGACACGGTGGAAGAAATGAAGTGTGGTGTCGGCAGACGTGTAGAGAGAAGGCAGCGTCGAGTTCAGTGAACAGAGGAAAAAGTCAGCACACCTGCAATCCAGTCAATGTGGGGGTTGTGACAGCGAAGCCACGGTAAACCCAGAATTATAAGGAAAAATGGGTGATTGCGCCAGGTTGAAACAGAGTCTCCTGATGTTCGGTCCCAACAGTGAGAGAGACTGGTATGGTTTCATTGGTAACTGGACCCGACTTTATTGAACTACCATCCACAAGACAGATGGTGAGTGGTTGTTTCTTGGGTTGTAATGTCTAGAGCATGGGCCAGTGTGAGATCCATGAAGCTTTTGCTTGCTCCAGAATCAATAATGTCGTTCTGCTGGATCTTTTTTCCGTCCCACTGCAAGGAGACAGGGATGGATAAGTGTCTAGTCAGACCCCCGAACAACACAGGATATACTGGTGGAGAACGCTTACCTGTGTGTGGCCCGGACCTCCACAGTAGAGCCAGAGGTTTGCATTTCTCCTCCTTTCCTTTTCTGTCTCTGATAATGGACCACGAGCCATGCCAATTAACATGGGTTTTTCTGTCTTTTCTGGAGCAGAGGCAGAATCAGGGCGGTTAACCGGAATAGGACGAGTAGGAGCGACGTTGGTGGAACGTTGTAGGCGTTGTTCTCGATATCAAACGAAAAAAGGAACACCTTCACGAGTTGGTGAGTCTTAAAAAATAATAAAAAATAATGTACAGTACCCTACAGATCTTGCTGCTCCCGTAGATCAACACTCCTCATAAGTGTTATAACAAACGGTATATAGACAAAAGTCGGGGCGCATAGATATGTGGGAAAAAATAAAACAAATATAGTGTAATAAGTTCAAACGAAAAAACAAAAAATTACGATATTTGTTGCACTCACAAGTGTACTTGAAAGTGATAGCTCGTCAAATATCCAGACTCTTTTCTGTCTTGGAACTTCTGTGTAGAAGATAGGAAACGAAATAGTGCAATAAAAATAGGTATTGTTTAATAAATATAGATTAAAAACTTACAAACAGATGGGCATAACATGTGGGTTATGCGTAAAAGCAGTGTCCTTCACAAAGGTAAATGGGTAATCAGCAAGTCCTTGTAAAGTCCAAATTCCAATAATATTAAAGTTTCTCAACGCTTCCTCAGGAGAAATTCAAGAATCAATCTGTATCCCGTCTGTGTTTTCGCGGTTTTTTAAAGGTCCCAGCTCGCCGTCTTCTTCTGTTTACGTCATCTCTACGTCATCACGTTTAGTCTTTTCTTTTTTTCTTTTCTTTTAGATTCCTCAGGACGAAATGACAACAAATGGTGTGGAACTTTCCATTTTATCGTGTTGTCGGGACTCGTAGCCACCAATATTCGTGATCGGTAAGTATATAAAATAAAAATTGACATTTTAAATGTTCTTCATTTTTTTCAATCTTTTCAATTCACAGGAATATATCAGCAGAGCATCGGGGGACCCACAGAGGAAAAGCAGACAGGCGGAATCAAGATAGAAGACATCTGTGTATGTGGTTCGGACTCTGTCCAAACTTAAGTGGGTAAGTGAAACAATGTAGCAACCTAGTAGCAATGTTAATTGGTACCAATTTAGAGATCAAATGTATTAAATGAGTGTATTTTTCTTTTCATAGGAATCTATCTTGTTGGACAGGACCCCTGTAAGGAAAAAAACAGACATCAGAGAGAGATAAATGAAAGTATATTGATTGTAGCTTCATTAATTGATTAATTGAATGTTGTCGTGATTATGTTACTGATATCCATCTGTTCTGTGGTTAAACAGTTAACCCCCAGATGGAATAAAAATGTGTAGAGATAGTGTTTTAAAAATAGGGGAAATGTAATAAATATCATAAAAAATATATCATAAAAAATGTATATGAATAAAAACTGTATGAAAAATAAACCATGTGTAAATAAAAACATATATATATAAGTTATATAATTGATATATGTTAAAAAATATGTTTTATCTTGTATAAAAGGATCTAATAAATAAATTTAAAAAATAAATATGTGTGTTTATTTAAAAAGGTGAATTAATTAAAAAAAATGGATATATCGAGTTCTACATTCAAACCGTCTTTTTTGTAAGTTTGGAATTTATATATCCATTCAGTTTCTTTTTTTGATAAAATTTCTTTTACGTCTCCCCCCCGCCAATGAGGGGATACTAGATCTATCCCTATTACTTTAAAATCGGGAAAAGAGAATTTATTACATTTCACACAGTGTCTTGGGACAATGTGTTTCATATTATTATTTCTTATTCCTCCTAAATGTTCAAGACCCCTTACTTTTAGTTCCCTGGATGTACGTCCTATGTACTGAATTCCACACTTACACTCTAATAAATATACTAAATTTTTTGATGTGCAGTGTATAAAATGAGGGATGTTATATTCTTTTTTCGTTATGGTACATTTAAAAGAGGTGATTTTTTTTATCTTGCAAGTGGCAGGTTTTACAGAGTTTACATATGCCACATCGGTGAAAGCCCACAGGTTTATGGGTTAAAAAGTGATCCTTATTTGTTCTTTCATTTGGAACAGTTGTTCTCGATATCGCCTGTCCATATGTGTCACCAGTTGGATCAGACCCTCCAGGGTCTCTGGAATGCCTACTCTGGCCAACTAATCTTTCAAGATTTCAGAAAGGCCCAGGCAGAACTGATGCACAAGAGCTGGTTCATTCCAGTGGGTTTCAACAGCTGGAATTCCGCTATGTATTCCTCCACAGGCCTCCGTCCTTGTTTGAGGGCTCTCAGAGCGGCCTCCGCTGTTGCGGTTCTGTGTGGATCCTCGTATAGGGTGTCTAGTGAGTGTCGGAAGTCATTCCAGGCGTTCAGTGACGGGTGATTTGCTTGTAGAAGGTGGTGAGCCCAGGTCATAGGGGCTCCGGTGAGCAATAAAATAACAGTTCTCACTTTCACAAAGTCCGTGGTATAAGCCCTGGGCTTTAGTGCAAACAGCAGCTCACAAGACATAATGAAAGCTCTGTACTTGGAGCGGTCCCCGGAGAAACTGTCAGGAAGCGGTACTTGTGGTTCAGGTGCTTGAGCAGCCATAGCGTCAGCAACAGGAGGAGGGGCTGGAGGTACAGGTGGAAGTGGAGCCGCGGCTAGAGGGGCTGCTTGCAGAGCTTGCACTTGTGCTTGTAATGCCTGTTGGTTTTCCTGCATCCCTTGCATGGTGTGAGCCAGTGCTGCTATCTGCTGTGTTAGAGCCATGATAGCGTCGGTGACTCCTGCAGGCTCCATATGACTTGGTTGTTATGTCAGGGTGTGTCAGGGTCAGAGCACAGCGCAGAGAGACACAGAGTACAACGCGGTAATGAAAGGGTAAATCGTATTATCAAAGTCCAGTAAGCCTGCCAAGGGTCAAAATCCGTGTAATCCAAAATAGAAACGTTCAGCAGCAGGGGTATGGGATATGGCAAGGAACTTGAACAACCAAGTACTGAATGTACAGGGCTGCAGGTTTAAATAGCCCGCCAAGCTGTAACACCTCCCAAAACCCCCCTCCTTCCTCTGCTCAGAGAACATGGAGTGGAGAGCCTTCTGCTGCAATATGATGTCCTTACATAGCCGGTGTTGGGGTTGACCTACCTTCTCCTGCTCCTCCCTTAGCTTCTGTTTTGTCTTCAAACTGCAGTAAAAGTGGCTGGGAACCTCAGTGCTGCCATGATTGCGGGGGTGGGAGTCCTTTGTGCGCAAACTGGGTGCTGCAGCACGTCCTATATGTGCCATTTTGGTGCTGAGGCAAGTCCTTATGTGTGCAGTCTGGGTGCTGGGGGAAGTCCTATGAGTGTCTGGGTGCTGTGGTAAGTCCTATGAGTGCTATCTGGGTGTTGGGTGAGGCCTGTGAGTGCAATCTAGGTGTTGGGGCAAATCATGTAGATGCAATCTAGGTGCTTGGCAAGTCTTATGCAATCTGGTTGCCATGGCTAGCTTTGGGTGTGCAACCATGAATACTAATGTGCATTTTTCACGTGATTATGCTGTGGTAGTTTTCTGTTGATTCTACCTTTGTTAACACTGTGATAGAAGTTGAGGTATACCACTGTTAGGCTCATTATCCTGTACCACAGCAGGTACTTTCCTCAAAATAAGCTATGTAAAGATAAAGTGGGGGGCACAATTTTCTGTCCTTACCTCAGGCGCAAAAAGAGCTAGCTACAGCTTTGTTCCCCTCGCTCCGCTACTTCAATATTGCCACACCCACTTCAGGGGCGCCTAGTCGGGTGAAAGGTAAAAGACAGAAGATGAAGAACAAGAAGTTGCGGAAGTGATAGAAAGAAGCGGAAGTGGTCAGCAGAGAAGGTAGGGAAATATTTGGAAAGCTTGAGAGTAAACGAGAATGAGTGTGTGACAGAGTGTGACTGAAAGGGCCCTTTAACCCCTTACTGGCAAAGCCCGTACATGTATGGGCTCAAAATGCATTGTTTTCAATAGGTTTCAGGACCACACATTGTCCTTAAGGGGTTAATGTTTAGGACTTTTTGCTTTGTTTTTGTCCGCTTCATGGGGATGACTTGACCTAGTCGCCAATCTGGGGAGATATTGTCCCTGTAGTGCACACTGAGACTCTACCCTGTTAGCTACTGCTCCAGAAGGCCAGGGTAATGCATTAGCATATCACTGGAGAAGAATTTAGAAGCATAGAACATGAAGAAGAAAAAGAGAACAAGAAGAAAAACAATGTAAGGAGAGAATAAAGGAGAGTGAGAGATTTGACAAAGTGTGACCGTGAGTGAGAAAAAAGAAAACATTCTGCTTTCTGCTTCATTTTTGTTTGTTTCATTGTGTCCCTCTCATTTTCTGACATTTGTACGAATTAATACAAATTCGATTCAAATTTTCAAAATTTTGTTAAAATCCAAATTCGTAAAAAAAGGAAATGCACACGTCTAAAAAAACACCATGTATGTGCTTATTGGTAAAATACAACAAACACAATTAACACTAGATTAGGTCCAGGTTTACAGTGCCCACTTCTGTACCAAGATGGGCATTGGTGCATTGTGGGGCTGCTGGGGCCTATATTACACCCACCACGTCCACCATCACAAAAATGCTTATTGTTGCAGAAAGTCTATATCACGTTTGTGTATGTGAACATACAGAAAATGGCATATGACAGAAAGAGACAGAAAAAGGAAATCATATTTCAGGAAATAGTTAAAACACAATTTACATATGTTCTTGTTAAAATGTGATGTTATGATGGGGGCCATAGTATCATAGTGAATTGAATTTGCATTTGTCAAAACATTTTTGGATATATATTTATACATACACATTGTGTATATATATATTATATATAATAATATATAATATATTATATATATATATATTATATATATTATATATATATACAATTTATTTTTATTGAATTTGTTTTGAATTAGTCATATACTCTTCTTTGCACTTAAGACAAAATAAAAAGGTCCACATATTTGAAGTCAATTTGCAACAGCTTTTTCAAATCACTGAACTTGAAAATTAAGTTGTAGTCAAAGAACAGAATAAATTACTTTTATAATTAGGACTGAGGAGCACTACTCCATAAGGATTCATATTCTTACAATGATTAGTAACCTGTAAGAAAACATGGTGCAACTTTTAGACTGTTACACATTTGATTATTTTAGAATGTGCATTGTTTGGTTTCATAAAATCTCTTTTCTCTCAGAAAGAGCCGGCCTTAGGTGTTCTGGCGCCCTGTGCGGACTACTCGTCTGGCGCCCCCCCCCATCCCAAAAAAGAAAGGAATCAAAACTTGTAACAAAACCCCAATCACTATATACTACGCCAAACATTGATGTGGTGTAGGCCTACCACTTCATTGTCTGGCTTAGTAGTAGGGATGCACCGAAACGAATTCTGGACTGAAACCAAAAGTGCAGCATTTACCTGGCCGAAACCGAATATGACCCCCCCACACACCATAACACATAACAAAACAATTAAATAACAATATTTATATATATATATGATTAACAGCAATCACATTCTTATCATGCCCGCAGATTCCAGGATGTACTCGTAGACTACTTGGCATGATAGGAGTAT
>VKOC01020455.1:0-14601 GCA_009364415.1 Spea multiplicata
ACTACTAAGGGGGAAAAGAAAACGCACAGCAAAAGAACCTGGATAATATAAATTGCTTTTGAAACAAAGCAAACTTTGTGTTCCGAGTGTTCCCTATTAGGACCCTTATTCCCCCGTTCTCTCTTCCCTCCACTGACGTCCCTCCTTTCCAGAAATGTTTTCTGGGTATGAGAGAAACTCAATGTTCTACAGCCCTAAAAGTCACCGTGAAGTGTAAAGGAACAACAAAATGTGTTTATAAACGTGTGCAAATAAACTTAGTTTTGTTAATATGTTACTTAAATACATGAAGAAGTCATATAAAAAGTTTTAGTAAAACCCAGCCCTCTAGCCATCTCCCCAACCTCAAAAAAGTGCTGGTTATTTGGCCATCCAAAATGTTGGGACATATCAATCAAAGTTGTATAAAGTTTTCATACACAACTCTACACAAGAGAATCAGATAAAAAAATCATTCTTTCAGATTTCCGTGAAGCATGCCATAGACACATTGCTAAGCTAGCCCATTCTACCCTACTCCCCTAGCCTCGGGGCTTGTGGATCCCCTAAGCAGTTATCATCCTGTTTTTTCTATGACCTAAAGAAGGTAGTGGCTCGCGTGTAAACTCCCTTCCCTTCCCTGAGCAGTTACATAACCATCTGTCAACATCTTCAGCTACAGTAAATCACATTTCCCTCCAAATCCACAATGACAACTCAAGCTCTCAACTCGCCTGTTTCATAAAATAGGAAAGCAAACCACATAGTGTATGTTTTGGTGGTCCTCGCGGAATAGAGACTAAAAGGGAATTCACAAGCACTCATAGTGATGTACCAGTAACAGTTCTATATTATGAGCACATTTATGAGCAAACAAGAAAATCAATATTGTAATTAAGTTATATATATATGGAACAAACACACTCTGTTAGAAATCTATTGTTCTTTTGATGGAGCGTTGTATCTTGTATGACACCTCAATTCTCCAAATTTCATTTTCACACAAAAATAATTAAATATAATATTAAAGAATCTTACCTGTTATCTGAGGTCATAATGATATCAAACCCTCTACCATGTCAATTTTCCTATGTGCTCAGTGCCAAAGAACGAGCAATAATAATAACATTTGCATAGGTGCCCCTACTAAACACAGCCATTTTGGAATATATATTCAGATCAAAAGCTACAAAAAACATCATAGAGGAATCCCTTTGAAGGAATAACTCTGTATGGATTGATGAGAAATAAACTTTATTGCGTTTCTTACATACCCACAATTAAAAGTAGCAGGTGAAATCAGTACTGATTGCAGGTGTATAATAACAATGTATGGAAACATAGCATAGCAAGTATAGATCAACAGAATAACACACAAACCAAGCTTTGCAGGTATAGATCAACTGGAAGTCTCATGTATACTCAGCACTAAAGGTATAGATCAAATAAACAACACATGGAAACAGCACCGCAGGCCTGGATCAACTGAATTAGATATTAGAATCATGTATTCGCAGGTATACATAAATAATGTATGGAAACATAGCATAGCAGATATAGATCAACAGAATAACACACAAAGCTTATTTAATGAGAACTTGCTGGAAGCAGAGGGGTATTATAAACTGTTTGTGTTTTTTTTTTATATTTTCTTTTTAGGAGATATTAAGCCTTTATTATTTTTTAAGAAGTCACAACAGAATGCAAGGTGTTTCATGATAATAAAGAAAAGTCTGACGTTTATACGTAATGAAGAACACGTGTGGCTGGGCTCTTTGTGCATGTTACAAACGTATCGCCATATCCTGCATATGGAAAACTATAGTTAATGGAGCTTTATGAGATACGGAGGTTCAAGAAAATTAATTTATAATTGCTATTATAGTGCATTACTACTAACAATGCATACATAATTATCTGAGCACATTCTATGTACTTCATATTTCTCTATAGTCTGCAACAAGTATATCTAGCGTTTTACAGAATTTTCATTACTTGCATTTAATTTACCTATTTATTTGGATATGCATTAGCGGTAAGCATTCTCCCATATTGGTAACATTGTTGTTCATAAAAGAGGGTTCCTAATTATCAGCATCAGAGATTATGACAATATTTCTTCTACAACTGCTACGTAATGCTAATCAGATGAAAGCAGAGAGAATCTAACAAACAAACAGAAATGTTATTTCTATTCGTATTTATAAAAAGATTCCGAAACCTTAAAAATGAGCAGAACGTACTTAGATTTTGTCTGGGCAAGCAAAACAACTTCAGTGCTACCATATTTATATGATTTTGAACTTAACTAGCAGTCAGTTGACTAATAGGTAGGTGGCAAGTGAGACACCAAGCGCACATAAAAAGAATAGCTTAATCCATGTTAGACTTTAGTATTCCCTGAGTAAGCCTAACCAGGGAATCTGTCAGTATATTTAATATTTTCCTTGGCAAGGTCAGAGGTTCCGCTGAATCCCATTAAGAATTGTACCCAAGGGGGCTTAATTCTCACAATAATGTGAGTACTCAGTTCATAGGTTTTTAACCACTAATAATCAAAACGTTAAACTAAAGGCTGCTCAATGAAACATATTCCTGAAACTAGCAATTAATGACTTCAGAAGCTAGGCAGATGAACCACAACAGCAATTAGAAGAATATACCAAAGATCTGAAATGCCATGAAGTATCCCCTTGTCAGGCAGTTCAGAGGCCACAGAAAGAACAATACCAGATCTTATAATACTCCATCTGCTCACCTACCGCTTAATGCATCATTCTATTTAAGCTCATAATTGCTTACTGTATATACCATAGTTGTTTTTGTTCATTTCATTTATCTCCCAAGACATCCCTTGGTACCTTATTGGTGACATAACATTTAATAATGCTCTCCAAATAAATTAATACCAGATCTTGCATCACACCTCTCCTGTGCTTCTTCAGATGTTTCACCTAACTCTGGCCCATCTTACTTAGAACATCTCCCAGGTTAGCCAAATCATGAGTTAATACACCTAATATCGACTCCTACCACTTGGCTCACACACCTCTAACCTCCTTGTAATCACAGAAACATATCTTCCTCACGTAATACTGCCCATCATGGCTTCCCTTATCAGCCATTCTTATTAATCATTTGTTTTTATCCGTTACTGCAGATTTTGGATACACGTTTACATCATAGCCAACTTTCTCGGTCTTTTCTTTGCATTTCTATTAGAATTTTACAGTTCACTCAAGTAGAATCTAACTTCCTGCTCCAGAACATTACACTTCCAACAAATAACCATCCTCTTTGTACACCATCTGTTTCATCTATCACCTTCCTGCTTCCTCTAGAGTGTAAGCGTGTGGACAGGGCTCTCTCGTAACTACCAAGCTTTGCAACAAATTGTTGGTGTTATTCTAAGGGCACTTCTACATGTCAAATTTATATTTTAATGAAGACTGCCCCAATACTAGTGTGTGTGTGTAAGTATGTGTGTGTGTGTATAATATAGATGTATATATATCATATATTATAGTTATATATATATATATATATACACATATATACACACACACACTCACAGACTGAAACTTTGGAGTAATTGTTATTCAATTATAATCACATAATTATGTTTTTAGTTTCTCAGCAACTTTCTTGCAGCTTAGTAAACTTCTCCTACCAGTATATATACAGTTTATCCCTGGTTTAAAAGGAAATGTATCAAACTGCTCATTGTTGTTACACATGGATAAAAAAAACATTCTATATCAACTATAACAAAAAAAACAAAAAACATGCAGGTAAATAAGCGCTCTTCAGCCTGGATTCACCTCTTTATGGCACTCATATGCCACCTAGTGGTGAGTGCATGAATCAATACGGTTAGGGAACAGATCATATTGCTGTTGTTCTATGTAAAATTTTGTAGCTTTTATTCCTTGGCTGCAAGACTGAAATAAACACAATTACTAGCAGTTAAAAGAGGTAATTTAACTGAAAATAAACAGAGGCAATTTGATACTGATAAAGCATGAAGAATATTTAACTTTATGCAAATAGTGCAATCGGTATTGAATGCAAACATAGTATTTGCCATCAAATAAACCATGATAATGAAATGATAGACTGTAGTGTTTATTAACTAAACTTTCAACTCACTTACTACAAGGGCTGTTTTCCAGGACACGTGAATTTCTAACATCGCTGATGGCCACCTACCTACAGTATGCGGGTTCTATAAACTCACAGAAGGAAATCAATTTCTTAATCAAGTTTTATCATCAGTCATTGTGGTCAGGAACCTGTTATTAGATGTGTCACGGAAAAAGACGGTCTACGCGACAACCCTACTTACAGCACTTTGGCCAATTTCAGAGTTGATCCATGCAGATCTTAGCCTTACGTATAACGAAGTTCATTATGACGTATTTGATTTTACCCTATAAATGTACAGGTGTCAAAATATAGGTATTGAGGCTCACAAGCATACCAGGAAGTCATTGTTTGAACATACATGATTTACACAAGAAGAGATGGTTAAAGGGAATAATTAAGACACTGTTTTATCAGGGCTTAATCAGTCTTTAAAACAAATTTAAGTAACTTCTGTTGAAGACTATACACGTAAAAGCCCAATTACTGAAACACATGAATCTTCTCCTTGCCCCAGTCATAGTTAATCAAGTATGTGTCGAGTGTTTTGCCCAATGTAGGCTTAACATTTGAAGATTAATGTAACCCATCCATCATAGCTGCATGATTGGTTAGGTACACTGGGCCAGATATAGCAAGGAGAAAAATATGCATTGTTTTACATTAACATGTATTTCACAATTACAAGGATTTCCTTTCAAAAGGGTTTTCAAATGTTTTTAAAAAAGCCATAAATGTTAATGTGAATGGAAAAACTTAGGTCCACGTATATCAGTGGATAAGTATCTTTTTTAATATAAATGGTCCTATTTTAAGCAAACAATGAGTATGTAAGACGGCGGCATTTTTGCATCCTATGAAAAGTTAATATTTGGTTTTTTTTTATTAAAAATAGTTATATCCTAGTACTTCCAGAACTTTAATCCATTGAAAGACATGATATCGGCACGGCTGCTATGTCTGATATTCTAAACAGTACATCTGATCCACAGGCCCTTATCTGGATGGGGAGATAGGTGGATAGATATATAGATATATAAATTTGTCATGGGAGAGAGGACTAAGTTTGAAAAGTGGTTTTATCGCACTACCAACCCGTGGAATGTTCCTGCCGATTGAACCAGTTTTTTTCGTTGCTATGGTAACAAGACCCTTTTTTTTAATACACAATCTCTAATGTATTTACTAAATAGTCTTGTTGTTGTTGTAAATAGAAATTCTGAAATAGCAAAACCACACGATTTACTAGAAAGATTAAAGACATATATGCATGATGCCAGATACACAATTGGTGTTCAATTATATATATACACAATATATACATAAAAATATGGACTACTGTGAGCATATGGGGAAGGCATAGGCGTGTGGGAAAACTAGATGAGATAGAAACATAGAAAAAATACACTTGACGATAGAGAAGAACCATTAAGCCAATCTAGTTTGCCTACATGGTGATCATTTTAAAATACGTCCAACATATCTGCTCAGTGTAATTAAATGCAATTAAGAAGCAGCAGTGTAGCAACACTGCAGTCATTACTAGTCACTGTGGGACCCCATACAGGAGAAGAAAATGTGCCTAGAACAAAGTTTTTAACATTAGAAAGAAAAAGAGAACTCATTGTTAGAACGTGTATATTAAAATGCACAATCCCATTCTTGGGACAATGTTTAGCATTTATTATCAGATGAACTTTCGCGTTAAATTCATACACGTGATACACTGATTGATCCCCCCGTCATCGTATGAGGAACTCACAAAAGGTCTAACTTTTTCAACCCATGTTTAAGTCCCAAGGAGGGAAATCATTCCCATTCATTAGACTTTGATACATGTGACTGGCCATGAAATGAACTTTTTTGTTTTTCGTGTCTTTTTGGTACTGTGACTGACATACTTATATTGTATGATTGTATAATGAATGTAATATCCGACTTTTTTTAAAAAAAAATAAATGTATTTTTGTCTGTGACCTTGGTTGGAACCAGTTCGCTCATCTCTATAACTAGGTTCCAAAAACACTATCTTTATTATGTATGGCAGTAAGCGAACAACAAATAAACTCAAGGAAAACGTGTTAATGACCTGTATCTTAAATTTAAAAAAATATTAAAAAAATCGAATGGAAGCGTACCTGACATAGTATAAAGTTTATCATATGGAGAAAGGACAGGAATAGAAAATATTTTACATATGGCAGTGCTTTCTAATGATCTGCTTTCTTTTTGATGCCAAAGGGTGGTCTACATAGAATGTCAACATTGCAATGGATGAGGGCAAATAAAAACAGAGCCCAAGGCTTCCAGTTATGTGGGGAAAACTACAGTCACTCAGCTGGGGGGGGTTGTGCTGCTCTTTAACCATTTGATCAGCAAGAAGCCATGTTCTACATTGATCTGTACCATTTTTCATACTTTTTTTTAAATGAATGTTACGTGTTTTCTCTAAATATGCATTCAAGAAAAAACCCAGAACTCACAATGTGCCAAACTAAAATGACAGGGGCTTTCACTAAATGAGGTTGTTTAGAAAACCAACCAGATGTCTTCAGAGGTGCCACCAATCAAATGCACTTTATATTAAATAAGCAGGGTATATATGGCAAAAAAAATATGATTAAATGTGTACTGTATTGTATTCACTAATGTACAGAAGGGAAAGTAATCTGTCCCTTTAAAAATGCTGTCCTCACTCTAAATTAACTCATTCCTCATGATACCCCCAGCATTTAATTGCCTTTTCTGCGGAAGACAATCTGGCAATTATTTCTTTAGGGTTCTCTGCTCATTTCTTTGCAATGTGTATTTGTGTACAGCCCATAGATTGATCTCCTGCTCTTTTAAATGAGTGCCATATATAATTTGCAGCAATGAGCTTTACCGGCAATGGGTTTAAAATGTATTAAAAATTAAAAGTAAGCTTTTGCATATATATGATGATAATAAAACACCTACAGTATCAAACATACAGGTAGACTATTGGCATTGAGATCAAGGTTATATGCATGACTCTTACAAATAAATACATTCAGCTTAATAGATAGTGTATAAAGTGAACAGCTCAAGATCAGGGTCACAAACCAGGAGGCAGAGTGACCATTTACAGGGTCTGCAACATAAATAAAATGCATGCTTGATTACAGCTGTCACTCTTAGAAATAGCCCGACCTTGTTTGATATAATGTACCCACTTTCCTGTAAGTACTGCATCTACTGACCTAGCAGGGGTCATTGACTTACTATACATACACTAGGCAACACAGCATATATATATATATATAGATGAAATCCACAATCACCAAGCTCCAAATCATACACATATATGGATTTAACGTCTAAGGGGGGGGGGGGAAGGATTGTCCTGGGGACAGACAAGCCTGTCACAGAGAATTATGATCAAAACTGCAATCAATTGAATGGTTGTGCATAGCCTCTAATTGTGAACTGGAGACATTCAACACCTACGTTCAATCCTGATATACCATGCATGTGCTTTAAGAAAGGTTCACAGCCCCAGTTATATACTGCTGTAGCCTCTTCCATATGTTGTATATCATGTGCAGGATGTTCAGAGACAATGATATGCAGTTCTAACAATGTTTTTACAGCAGATTAGTTACTGTTGAGCAACTGAATCATTTTGCTTTGAATACAGTAGGCTTTGATACAATGATTCACACACAGCATGTCTTGGGTTATTTGATTTTAGTGTGAATAACAGATGAGTTTAATTTGAATGTTAGTTTAGGGGCAGCCTAAGGGGATAGAGTGGAATGACATCAAACATTAACAGTGGACAAAAATAAGGGATAGTTTCTTAAATGTTTGCATCTGTAGAGCAATAAGCCTGCAGAGCAAGCTATTTAAGATAAAAAGAGATCTACTTACCTTCAAGCCATAAGCCTTTGCTTAAATGATGCAGAGGGTATGGGGGCTGATAGATCCACACTCTTCCTCGTTCTTTAACTACAAGCTTGTCTAAGGATTTTCCATGATCGATATTTGCAAGCTAAGGAACAAATACTGCACTCTTACAAGAAAAAAATAACTGAAGAACAGCCAGTTTAACTTTGACAGCTTCTTCTCATCATGTGTTCAGGAATCATTAATAATTCAGGGAAGTGGCAAGATGTGACTGTGGGTCCAGATATGAACAACTGACTTCTTAGTTTGAGGTTGGCCATCAAAGGCAGTCCAAGCAGTCCATGGGTTTCCAAGCTGCTGCTTCCTCTCCTTACTATAAAGAGATACTCGTTCTCTGTGTCTGCACTGCAATTCTCTGCCTCCCCTAACAAGGCATTGAGTATCTTGGAATCTACCAACAACTTGCTCCCTGTGGCTGAGCTCTCTCAGGGCAGCTCATCAAAGTTTTTCAGCTAACAAACACACAATAAATCCACATTTATCGCAGCTGGGTTGACAAAAGAACTGAAGCTGGTTGTATATGTAGATATATATATGAGACCTCCCTGTTTCTTACAGTACACCACGGGTATCTTCTGCCTTCTCATACATCTGGTGGATGATTCTCTTTTGTGCTTCTTCAGGGCAGGTGGTTACAGCTTCTGTAAGCAGTTGATAGACTGCTGATGTATATTAAGTGTTGTTGCTGGATAGTGCTAGGTGCCCAAAAACTGACTTTCAGCACTGAGCACCGGACAGCTCCCCAGCTTCTTCTCCAAGGTGCACTGCCTCTCTCTCATCTACCTGCTTTTGCTCTCAAAGCCCTCCAGTTATCACTGCTGCTGTCCAGCTTCTGTGTCCTTTCCCTTCCTCTATCTCTTATCCTCTATGCATATCTGACAATGGAAATTTCATGCACTCACCTCCTATCTGCAAGCAGCATTGCCTACCCCTTCTAAGTGTTCTATTTGTGTGCTTCTTCAGAGGATCCAACTCATGACTGTATACATTAATATCATGCAATTGTTCCTCCTGTCTCCTGCACTCCTCCTCCTGGATCACTCCCCCCCCTTCCAGTTGCAAATTGTCTTTTTCTTTCATTTATTGCTTTTTTCGGCGTTCATATTTCCCACCCGAGTTGCTCTACACAGACTGTGCTGCCTTTCCAGCCAAGTCCTCATATTTGACCAAATAATGTCCATGCATTAATTAACATTCTTTTAGCCTTCTGATTTTGATTCTTTTATAATAAGGATATTTCCTTCCATCATCAGTATTGTTACTTCCCTTTCTTTTGCTGCTTCCTCATTTAACACATCACCCACCCCCCAAAGTGCTTGCATCCCCTGGTTGCCTGTGCAGTAGAGCCTTGTGGTTATATGGAGTCAGGGAGATGCTGGGTTTAGTACTCAATAATATAATCAGAACATATTCCTCCTGAGGCAAGGAACATACAACTAGTTAAAAAAAAAGCTGCACAATTAGGTGATCAGTTGTAAGGTATATGCTACTGCTAACAAATGTGGGGAAATATTAATTGTACTATCACAAGCTAGACACAGCTATGTATTATACACACTCATTGTAAGTATACACAATATATGTTCATACATACACTATATCAGTGGTATCTGGCTTGCACAGATTGTATATATGTATGATTTCTGTGCCAATAAAATGACTGGGTGAAAATTTGAAGATCAGATACAATACACATATTTCCTATTTTTTTTAATCTATACAGTCCTGGGCAAAAGTTTTAGGCGGGTGGGAAAAATGCTGTAAAGCAAGAATGCTTTTATAAACAGACAAAGTGAGTAAACAGAATAGACATCTAAATCAATATTTGGTGTGACCATCCTTTGCCTTCAAAACAGCATAACTTCTTCTTTGTACACTTGCAAAAAGTCAGGGACTTTGTAGGCATATAGATAGGTGTGTAATTAAACAATTATATCAAAGAGGTGCTAAGTATCATATACGTTGAAACACAATCATTAACTGAAACAGAAATAGTGTTGTAGTGTTGTTGGCGGACTAAACCTGGATGAGAAAAATCCAAACACAACCCAAGGTTGAGTTTGCTGTAGACATCAGCAAGGTCTCTCCCACACAGCCCTGACTTTTCTTCTGTTCACTCACTTTGCATGTCTACTTTTGAAAGCATTCTTATTTTACAACATTTGTTCATACCTGCCTAAAAGATGAATGGAATTCAAGTCTTTACAAGCCATAGCTTTGGGAAGTGATACCCTTGATTTGCAGCCCAGAGCTAGTGTCTGTAGGCATGCCTGGTATCGTAATCTACTTGTTTATATCCAGACATTTTGCCCACATTGTGTATTCGTTGAGTATGTTTTTTAGGTTTTGTTATTTTTGTATTTTTGAATTTTTTGTAATAAAGTATACCTTTTTATACTAAAGCGCCATCATTTTGCCCTCACATAAACTCTGGGCAATATGGCAGCGCTTGCTGTGAGCTCATCTCTCCAATCCTCTAATCAGGGGACAGGACGTCACTGCAAGTGTCGCCATATCCAGTGAGGGCCAAATGGAGGATAGGAGAGATGATATAACAGTAATCTTCATAATATTGCCCCTAGTTTAAGAGAGGGCAAAATTATGTGGCTTGCGGTGATGTCCTCTCCCCTCCCTGATTATGGTGGAGTCATTACATCATGAAAAATTGGCAGACCGGGGGGTTATAGGAATTATTTTTGTGGTTTGTCCAAGAACTTTTCTTTTGCAGCACGATATTCTTGTGACCAGATGCTTTTTGCAGTACCCAGCTTATACTTGGGTACATAGTGCCTTATTCTGATTGCGGGGCTAACCTTTGACTATTATCAGTATAAATACTGAAGCAGGGGCTGCCTTTGTTTCAGAATCAGACAGAGCTCTACACTTGCTGACTCTCCCTGTACGCTGAATAAATTACTTAATACAAAAAACCTCACAGTTTCTCCTCACTGTGTTTAAGGGAAAAACTACAACAATAGGTTCTCCAATCCACCCTCAATATAGTCTCGCTGTATCGTGAGTGACTCATAAATGACTGATCCAATGGTCCATTAAGTTGTCAAAAGAAAAACAAACCGTTAGGTTGTTGATAATAATAATAAGTTTATAATTGTGCATTATACTCACGCTATACAAACAGAAATATTCCCTCTCTGTATAAAATCAACTTTACTCCGATATATGTATGAAAATAGCAATGCAGCTTTTTGAGAGACAAGAATGAACTTGACACCCACTGCTGCCCGCCCATGAGTATTTTAAAATGCATTCTTCTAAAACAGAAAACTAATGTATACCTTTACCAGACATAGAAACTGCAACCCTGCTGCAGTTCCCCTTTTTTTCTGTATGGTCCAACTATTCTTTCCACTGATTGGTGCTTGAAACTGACATCGCCTATGCATTTTTTAGCTGTAGAGTAGGGAAAGGGACAACTACATATGGAGCATTCTGCAGAATTCCCCCATGAATTTGCTAAAAAGATAACACAAAAATGTAAATGGACCACACAGGAATTAAAGATTATATAGTGGCTGGAGGGTCCCTTTAAATTGCCAAATAGTCCAAGCGCAGCTGAGGCTACTAACCACAGCTACAGGGCAACTGCTGAAGAAAGCTGGCAGCATGCTTCCCAAGTAGGGATAACGAGGTAAATCCTGAGTACTGGACTTATTTCTTTATGCCCATTATTTCAGGAAGGAGGCAGGGTTAAGTAGAGTCATGTAACACCGCTCTGCATGACCCCGCAGGAGTAGCGGGGTAGCTGTGTGTGTGTGCAAGCTGCACTTAAGACAAGCTTAAGAGAGGGTGTGTTGTTTGGGTCTTACTGAATATGTGTGTGCCTGTGTGTTTATGTCTGGCTATGTGTGTATCCTGTTATGCTAGTATGTATGTTAGTTGTCGTAGTGTGTGAATATGTGCAGCTGTGTGCATAGGTGCATGGGTTAGTTGTATTAGTGTGTGTTAGTATGAGTGTCTGTCTGTTACTGTTGAATAGCTAGTTATGTTAGTGTCTGAGTACATGTGTGTTGAGCTTCTGTGTGCGTGTGTCTGGGTGTGTTAGGGTGAGTGCCCCTCCTGAGGCTAGGCTCTGGATCTCCCCCTGCTCACATGATTATTTATGTATGTAGTCTAGTATGATATGTTTACAGAATAACAATGCTAAGATTAAAGTGGCGTTCCAGCCATCATAAGCTTATGATAGCTAAGAGGTCCCGTTAAATGTTTGTTTTGTTGCGAATACATTGAAGGATTCTGCATTTTGCATTTCTCCCTTTCCCCCCTCCCAGCTATTATTTGTATAAGACATGCGTTTGGCCGAACATATTTCCTGACACATGGTATTCTTACCGCAAGTGAAATTATTGAACAATCTCCAACAGTGAGGTCTCCAACAAGACCAAGGTGTGCATTCGCAAAAAGCTTTCTTCTATTCCAGCAGTAAAGTATGCAAGCATGATGTCTTTTGATACCCTCAACAGTATCGGGTTTGAAAACCTCCATGCTTTAAAAAAGGATATTTCATAGAATCCCAAGAGTTTGCTTAATCATTCATATGAGGACACAGGAGAAACTCTCTCTCTCTCTATATATATTTAGGCTAACAACAACCTGAACCTTTCATTTTCGAGAAAACTAGGAAAGTGCTCCTAAACTCTTTGATGTATTAGGTAATTAAGAAACTGTTGTAAAAGGATTTAAACACTAAAGCATAAGCTGGCAGGTGCATTTATAGAAGTGTCACTTTTTTAAACTTCTTTAACTCACCCTATTCACTGTTCATTACTTAAGAGCCAGTCATAATGACCCTCTCCTGCGCAAAGAGTTTTCTTTAAAGTAATCTCCCTAATTGAAGAATGCTTCATGCACGTCCAGCTCAGCCCTTCTTGTAGGAGATGCTCACTGGGGTTGGCCAAGTTCAACTTTTCTCCTGTAAGTTCCAGCTATAGTTAACAGACGCCACAATACGTGCTTATAGGATGTTTGGCTCTAGGAGTCTGGTAATTAACCAGAAACCTTTCCTAGCCACCTAAGTATAACTTTTCTCTAGAAATCTACAGGTAAATATCCTTTAAAGGGACACTGAAATCTACTTTTATATATGATAGCTGAGTGGTCACTTTTAATAACAGCTTTCCCTCCTTGCAAATGCATGGGGATTCTGCAGGATTGGCCTCTTTCTCCTTCCAACAGCTTCTTGTGTTACATAGGATGTGTTTGGTCGAACATACTGTATATGTTGCTCACTGCACCCATGTGCCGTACTCACCCACAGAAAGTCAATGAAGCCCACTTACTAAGCACTATGTGATTAGTAAAATATATTAAAAGGTGAAATGTGTGTGTTAAAAAAAACACAAAAAAAATACCACCTTTGAAAAATACCTTTGACAAGTAGAATGAATGTATGGAAAGAGTAAATATGCCAGCATTTGAAAGCCCCTGGAATGTCTAGTTTCCAAAAATATATTGTTTGATGGGGTCAATTGACCTGGCCGATTTGAAAGATGACCCAAATAGAAACGTGGATGCAAAACTTAAATGTACATGTCCCAAATGTGGCCTTTTAGCTTCTAAACAGCCAGACAAACCAAAGCATGGGTGTGATCACTGTACTCGGGAGATGTTTGTGAACACATATTGGGGTGTTTGACAGTGACATATACCAGGAGCTGTGAATTCATACCTAAAGTACAATGTATGTGGGAAAAAAACACAAAAAAGTTAGTACCACAAACTTTGACAAAGGCTGGTAGAATTAGTGTAAAAAAACCAGTTTATAATACCAGCGTTTGATATACCCTGGGGTGTCTACTTTACAAAAGTATATGGTTTGATGGGGTTAACTGATCTGGCCGACTTCAAAGATGTCCCAAATGGGACATGAGCCCAGGAGACTCAGGTTGAAAAAAAAAATTTTGAAAATCAATGTTCTGAAAACATTGGGTATTTTTTAAACTCGCAATATTCGAATCTTTTTAATTAAGCTTTTGGCAAAATGGATTAAGTATTTTTCAACAGAAGTCCAAAGTCTTTTTTATGTTTCACTATATTTTATTAATTTTTTTTAAATATTTAAATTATGATGTATGATACAAATAACGATATCCAAAGAACCCTTCTTGGTTCCGAATAAAAAATATATATGATGTTTGTGGGTGCACTAAATGAGAAAAGAGAAATTGAGAAACAGCAACACTTCAAAAATGTTAAAACATTTGTCCCAAAGTGTACTACAAGTAAAAACATTGTCATTAGGGTGTTAGGCACATTCTGTTTGTCTATACTTGAGACTTAGATGTAGAACAGATCACATTTTGTGAACAACTTTATAAATATAATTATGATTTCAAAAGAAATCAAACTAGTTCATGGAAAAATCACAGTTCAATAAAGACAGCAAAAACATGGAGATTGCTCTGGTCCTGTAGAGTAAACAGCATAAAACATGAGAATAAGCATAAAAATAACATTCAAATTAACTTTAATCTGAATGCACATAAGACATGCTGGTACATAAGGATATATTAGATATATTGACATGGTTCTTGG
>VKOC01020456.1:0-10667 GCA_009364415.1 Spea multiplicata
CTTACTGCTTTTCTAACTGCTTAGCCTACAATCTATTAAAAGGGATCGTTCACTCTCCCTATAACCACACAAAAGAAGAATGCATATTAAAGTACTTTATTATTCTCATCAGGGGTTGACAAGAAAAGTATATTCATATGTATAGAGATCTGGACCCCTTGGTTTCTAGGGTTTAGCAAGCACTGGAGCGATGGATGAGATTTCTCAATGCAATCGTACCAGAATGCGAAGGTGAAGGTGTGTTGAATCTCCCCACTAACATTTCTTTGTGGTCTGCAGGTTACCGGCTTCTTGTCTCCGGGATATTATCTGATGAAATGGTGTTCAGCGCCAGCAGGTTAGGCAGAGGTCCACTTCTAGACTATGTTGGCCTCCCTCATCAGCCACATTTGAACCCTTAAGGTAAGCCTGGGCTCAAGCTGTCAATGTTGCCTCTCATTAGGGGTGGGTGTTATGAAATAAAAAATAAATAAATAAAGTGTCCCATTTTTATAACTCCCTGGGTCTCAATAGCATTTCACGGACTTTTCATGGTATCTGGCAAAATCCCAAGTGCGCTCATGAAGCTCAACTGCCAAGACCACACAATCTTCACTAGGTGACACACCAAGAGATGCTAAAAACATTGGCCAACTAAACTTGTAGCGAGGAGATATTTAAAAAGGTTATATCTTAATTTTACTGCCATTATTTAGGGTGCTTTTCCTTGTTCAACAGTAAAAGGCCGATTGTTTTTCTCACTGAGTTTGAGTCTAAGTAACCTAAATATAAGGCAATATGAAACACTAAAGAATTACAGACTAAAACGGCTCCTGCGGTTTCAAGGCATGAACACTAAATACACAGAACTCAATCGTAGCTGAAGTTCTTTGGCATGCTTGAACTGTGGCCTGGCCGAAGATTCAAATAGGCATCCAAAACACAGCCATAGTAAATATTATATAAATCCAGAGATTAGATTTAAAATACTCAACCAACCACAACTTGTAAAATGGATTGCTTTTGAGCAAATTCTGGCTTACTGCTATTTTACACAGTATCATATAGAAGAAATCATTACCCAACAAAACAAACCCAGGAACATGCATTTAGTAATGGATGCCAGAGTCCTTGGTTGTTAAGTGGGCTCCAGCCAAACAGAGTAGAGTCCAAGATCCAATGGGTCCTGTTTAGAAGCTTGTGCAAACATTTTCCTTAAATTGTACCTCTTATCCATCAACAATATTTCTACTTAATTCTTTTTGTTGGCTATTTTGCCACTCTCACACGGGTGCCAGGTGTTAAATGAACAGTCTTCTCCTGCATCTATAATCACATGGCTGTATATTTTCCAGGTTACCTGTCAAGTCTATTGTATTTTCTCCTTATCCTTGAGCCAAATGGACAAACATACCCCAGCCACTATATGCACTTTATTACATAATATAGCAGCCCCTTTATATTCATGTGGGGGTTCTGTCACTGGACCCCAGCTATTTAAGCATGCAGGAGATGTGTCCGGCCAAACATCTCCTGACATGTATTGTATTCATCGCCAGTCAGCTCCAGTGCTGGCTCGGTGAACATCGCATTCGGAGAGTGTGCATGTGCAGAAATCATTCCCCTTGATTTCAATGGGAAAGCTTTCCTGCCACGGATTGGCTTATTCAAGCCATTAATTATTGACAATAATCTTCAGACCACAGAGAAAGTGGCAAGCTGCAGCTTCTACGAAGATATGTGGGGTATTTTTTATTTGTTTTGTTTATTTTTTTAAGAAGGCATATTAAAGTACTTTCTACTTTGGTGACACTGTTTAGCACATTAAGCTGTCAATTTAATAACAGGAATAGAAGATTTTACCTATTCAGCATAATTGTTCTTGTCAGAGTTGTCAGGAGAGATGGGTTTTAACAAGAACTGCAACAAAAATGTCACTAATGTCTGTGCATTATACAGGGCCAGCCAAGCTTCTCCTCCAGCAAAAGCTCACTGAGGTTTGGACCTTTATAAAGGTATTGCGAGGACAAGGAGTTGAAACACAACTCTCCTGTTAACACTCCATTAAATGAATAGACTCCAGTCGACAGGGTCTATTCACTAAAAGGAGGGTTTAACTGGACAGCTTGCAAGAAAGTTGTGTTTCAGCTCATTGACTTCACTATACCGTGCAAAGAACCTACTTCAGCTTAGCTGGCCCTGTACAATGTATAGTCAAATCTGTGAAGGTTCTTGAAAGTCTCTTTACACAATTATACAGGACCAGCTGAAACATTCTTGCTAGATAAACCACTGACGGTCTGCATGTTTTGTGATAAACCATAGACCATAAACTGCATTAGTAATATTAAATGCCTATTTGGAGTGTTTGAGACTTTGCAAGTGAGCTCAATATTTCCGCTTATTAACTTCTGGAAATATGAATGGGTAAATCCTGGCTCTCCTACTAAAAAAGCTGCCATGGTCCTTCATAATGAATAGTATATTACTATAATTACTTTTAATGAATGTACTTACAGCCAGCAAAGAAAAAAAATCAAACAACATTAAACTGACTTATCTTTAGGACGCTGGAGGACACTCTGTGCTCCATTTTTCACTCCAATGATTGACTGCTTGGTAGCGTTTTCTGCAGATGCCCATAGATCAACTCTACATCAACTTCCATCTGGAACCCTTGCCAAGAGTTCTGGTGCTGACTGGTGAGTATATCACAGCAGCCCAAGCAGCAAGAGGTAGGGCAGAGAAAAGGGCAAATGCAGAATGTCCAGAACCCTCTCCATTTGCAATAGAGACCACAAAATGATTTCAGTTGACCACTCAACAATCATATGCATTACATACATTTGTTGTAGGGTCGCTTTAAATCAATGAGATGACAATCTCCCAGGGTCAGTTCAGCTTTTCTTTTGGGAAAAGCATTATGAAGGGGTGGAACTGTGCCTTCTGGCTACTAGACCTCCTTGAAGATTTCAGTGGGTCTACATCTGGGGGGCTTAGAGAATCACCCCCACCCCCCTTTGCTTTCTACTAGAGATTAAAGAAAAGGATTGGGGACCAGGACTTGGAGCACCTCTTCATCTTCTTTCAATCATCAAGGACAGCTGGAATTACCTACGCCTTCATGTAAATAACATGTGTCTTCCCAGTATATGAAAAATTGGCTTTTTTGCACTCATACAACAAAGAATTCACCAGCTTAAGCTTGTTGAAGAGCTCTATGAGGGACACAGCTTTTCAGATTTCCTTGTCTGGATAACGAGGACAGCGCCGGTGAAGGCTGCTGTGAGCTGAATGTAATAGGAAGGGGATGATGCCCTATATCATTTCCATTTAACTGGATAATAGCATATAGGCAGCGTATATCTAGTTTACCCATTTAAGAATAGCCGGCAGGCAGTAGTAATAGGAGAGAACAAAGCTGGGGTTTTGTCTGGGATTGGGATAAGAATCAACAGGTTCAGAAAACAATGCTCTTAACAACGTTCTGCCACATACATTTTAATATGTTTGCAGAACCATGCTTTCCTTTATGCAAATTCTCATCAAATGTATAGATCAAAGTAATAGATTCTATAGAATTATATATAATAATTAGGAGCATGGCAGCTAAAATAACATGTATCCACAGATTTGCACCCAAGTAATCGAGGTATTAATCTGGGATACAGAACATGTCTATTTATTGCAATTCTGTAACATTTTGTAAATAAAAAGGCAATGTCAGGACATCCGCTGGCTATATTTACAAAATAACTAAAGCCATCCCACCCATAACAATGTGCAAATTCACATGAGTTAGATACAATAATACAGCAGGCTGTGCTTTACATAGAATGGGATCAATGTGTTATGTAGGAGATATATAGTCAGAATGTATATATAGTGATTTAAGATCTGAAGCGGGAGTGTGGCTGACCCGGCTAGCCACTGGCTGGCTGAGACTAATGGGAGTTGCAGTGAAACCAATATCTAGTGTGCTCAATGATTTGAACATTACTACAACAGATATTGCAGCTAATAAGATCTAAGGGGAGTTTTACTAATCAGGCTAATTAGGTGCATAACCGGCTAATAAGAAAGATCAAACATTTAAGGTTTAATTAAATCTGCAGTAATAATATTTTTGGATTCACAGCCAAAAGGCATCTAATGCTTTATACAATGCAATCGTTTTCCCCCAAAAGTCCATGGGAATTCTGTGCAGACAGAGGGATCATTACAGCTATGCTGGAGAGATTGCCTTCAGCCCCTGCTCTAAAGGTAGACAATAAACCCAAATCTGGATTCCATAGCTTTGATTGGGCACATGTCAGTAAAGTCGAGCCCCACATCAGCTCCTGGGGGCTGGGGCAATTAGTTGCCATATGGCAATGAGCTGTAGGGCAGACAGATATAAGATGTGTACTCACAGCTCTGCAGCTCTCCTCCTCTCTCTGGACTCTCACTACTCGTTTGCTTTCTTCACTCGATCCAAATTGTTTCCTCCCCAGCCCATTAAAGCGTCCTCCGAGCATCTGGAATCAGTCACCGCCCATGTCTGCAGCCCAGCAAGGAGCAGAGTCTCCCAGCCTCAGTCCCCTCTCTCTACAGCTGATTCAAACCATGTGCCTAGCAGCCAGGGCTCAGTCCCTCCACATTACTAACCATATCTATCTGATCCACTAATACCACAATGCAAACCAAACATAATATACCTGCCAAGAATCCTGGCTTTCCAAGAACAGTCCCTAATGTTTGCTGCTTTGCCCAACATTCTGCTCAATAAGCATCTCCCTTGAATAGGATAGATTGTTAATGCGGGGAGGGTGTTTGCTAATCAGTTAACATGCGCTTGTATATTGTCATGTTGTAGTAATATTACTGCAGGATTTTGTGGTTGCTTGGTATCATGGACACACACGCAGAACAATATGGACAGTTATTGGTAAAACAACCCAAATATTATTTTTATTAGCATTATTCAAAAATCAATTTGAAGAAAAAAAAATATGGCTTAATCTTATTTACCGATAACGTACTATTCAGGTAGGGTTTTCCTAAAATTAAATTAAAATATAACCCACCTATACACAGCCTAACGAGAATGGCGTAAAAAGAATTATTTTAGCTCAATGTTTAAAGGGGTCTTGTTGCCAATACAACTAATGGAATGACCCAGGGACCTCCTAAGGTTACCTAGAACCTAGTACCAGCTTCACTTTTTATACACAGCCCCTGATGTTTTCTTGCTGAGTTCCCCTCGTAGCTCCTTGGTTTCTGACCGTGTTCTTGCGATGTGTAGGTTCACTGCCAATGCCGGTGTGAGTAATCCTTATAAAGTCATACAGTCATGTTATATTTTTGTAGATATAGACCACCTCCACTCATGCTCTGAAAAGTGTATGTGTGTGTAAAACCTTGCGATCCCACCTGGACTGTACTCTTTTTGTATGATGGCACAGTACTACCTCATTGGTATTAATGGAGTGCAGCCTGTCTTCGTTCCTGACCTCTGCTGCCAGTGACAGAGAGAATACGTTGGACGTGAACTACAAATGGCTTTGAATGGCTTTGTATGCCCTTTGGCAGAAGATCTTTCATAAGGGATCAGCTACCTTGGAGATCAATAAAGGCGAGGAAGCCCCTACTCCTGCATGTGGCTAGGCCTTCAAAAGATCCAGGGCTAGCTCTATAGATTTCATAGGAGTAGGCTATATATATATATACACACACACACACAACTGCAAAAACCATCTATAAACTAACAAAATTCAGATTTCTTTATTTCCAGCAACCTCTGTGTAATGTGCAACCAATTCTATCTGCTTTAGACATCCCATTTTAACTTTATAATATGTAACATAGAAACATAGAAAGTGACGGCAGATAAGAGCCAGAAGGCCCATCCAGTCTGCCCAACCTCTGAGTACTCTCCTTTAGTACTTGCCCTTATCCTATATCTGGCTTGGCATTATGCCTATCCCATGCTTGCTTAAATGACTTTACTGTATTAACATCTACCACTTCCACTGGGAGGCTATTCCATGCGTCTACTACCCTTTCCGTAAAGTAATATTTTCTGATGTTACCATTAAACCTTTGCCCCTCTAGTTTATGCTTGTGTCCTCTTGTTGCGGTTTTATTTCTCCTTTTAAATAAACTTTCTTCCTTGTATAATATATATAAGGACTAGCCCCAGCACACAGATTGCACCCACAGGGTCTCCTCTTAGTCTGGCTCAGATGCACCCTTCATACCCTTATGGCCCAAAACAGTAACGGATAGACTATAAAAATACACACATGTACTCTGTTCTTACAGATGCCTGCCCATAAACACATACATTCACACACACACACACATTCACACACACATTCACACTTGTCCTTATACGCATGCACACTCTCACTTGCTCTAACATTTCGAAAACACACAACTTCTCCCCTATCTCATGAACTCACCTCTCTTTTATTATCTCTCCCCTCATTAACACCCTTTATCTACCCCCATTTCTATTTATCTCTCCTCTGCTAGTTATGCTCCATTACATACATATGCAAAATGGGCATGTGTCATGCTGAGTTGTACATGTGCCGTACATGGTTTGTACTGCAGGAAGCACCCAGACAGAAACAGACTCACCATGTCTAGGAGAGAGAAAAGCTGTATCTATCTCATCTCATGCAACTTGCAGACAGAAATAAATAAAGTAAGGAATAAGAAAGTTAAGAAATACAAAAAAGCTCTATATTTTCTTTTTGTTATGCATGTATGAAAATCAATCACATATAATGCTTTCAACTGGACCTCCCTCCACAAAAAGGCCTCTGCAGTGCCCTCTGCTGGCGTTGACTGAGTAATGCTTTCCTGGGTGCTGCATTTTTAGACTGGAAGCTTGATTTAGGTGTCTGAAATAATTTCTCACAAAACGTTGGTACAGATAAAATAAGAGTAATAAGTCCAGAGCTAGATCTAATGTATCACACAATGCTGCTGTTTTCCAAAAGTATTACACACCAACGCAACCCAGCTAGCACTATTAGAGGCACAGAAACATACTATTTTGACTGCAGGTAAAAACCATTGTAGTGCTCAGAAGAGAATTGTGATGCAAAATGGTGAATGGTTTCATGAAGGTATGTTAGTGTAAGGGGTAATTGTTGAGGAAAGGGTTAAAATGCTGTTTTTTTCAATTATTCACTCTATAACAGGAATCATCATTTACAATGTTCTAGTGGGACTGCACACAGTTGACCTTGGACATGGGATGTTGGGAGATTGAGAACAGGATAGGGAGTACCGCATGAAAAACGCTGTTCTTTAACTAGCCACAAAATTGGTTAATAAACTATATGCATGATCTTAGCCATTGTGTCATCTCTGTAGCCTCAAACTTGTTAACCCCTGCCTGTCCACGCAGGTGTCTGCGGTCCTGAGCTAAAACATCCATCTAGTCTGCCCGTTTTCCTGATGTAAGACTCAGACCTTAATCTGTCCTTGGTCTTGTCTCAGATTCAGAATAGTCATATGCCGGTCCTGTGCATGTTTAAATCCCGTCACTGTATTAGCATCTACCACCAGCATCTCCTGAGGATGTTCCACTTGATTATCCTGCGAGTTGAACTTCTGAATGAAATCCTCACTGATATCAATTCAAGCACGGAGGACAGTTCTCAGAAGACAGAAGTTCTGTAAATGATCCAAGTGCCACAAATATCTGAAAAGCAATTGCTAAGTGTAACAGGCGCTAAACATGCAGGTTTCTGAAAGGACTCCTTGGAAAAGTTGCTAGACACTAACATCAAACTCTACCCAACACAGCTACATCTTTTTGCTACTTGAATAAAAGCTCTGATTCAGATTATAGAATGATTAATTTGTTGTTTCTCTTCGTCGTGATTAATCAAGACTAACACTGGGTATAATCTTTCAAATTTCAAGGATCTTAAAGGAAAATGGAGATGAATAGCTTAATTTGGCATATTTTTCTTGTATTGTTGACCAACTAACCAATATTAACCTTTTTACAAGGTCTTCATGCTTTATGGTGATATGTAGGCCACATAGGATCCAGGCTTTCAGCTTCAGAGCTTCTCAAGGTGGCCACCTGAGATCTCCATGGTCCAACCATTGAATCAGAAGATTTTATTATAAGTAATGTATGATTCAGTCTAACTACAAATCTAAGTACTTCATGAGAAGCCCACAAGCACCACATAGTACACCCTCCATACAACCCCTATTTAAGAGAGTTGTTTTATAGTAACGTATAAATATGGCCATTGTTACGTACAGTAATGTTTCGTACAGTAATACACAGCTTCTGTCCCTCTAGCTATTTTGGTTTCATAGCTGACAATATTTCAGTAAATAAGGAGGTTTCTTGCTTCACACAATCTCCTATTACGATAATAGTGCTCAAGCATTCATCACATACTTTGTATTAGTGTCATGGCAGCAAGTCTTACGACTTCAAGTGGTGCCAGGGGAAATGTGTCTTGGGGATTAGGTTCACTTAAACATGAAAACAACGTTGCTGGGTGTCAGGAATAATTACACAGAAAACTTAAGTTGGCATTAATACACATATGCACATATGTACATATCCATATGTGCATTAAAGTGCATAGACCAATCTGAGAACTTTGTAAGAGAGTGGACTATGAAACTGTTTATATATTTATCCTTTGATGGCTCATAAGAAAGATTTACCTGTATATGCAGCATGGCCACCAGATGTCTCAGGGCTGAGTAAAGGTCTAATGCTTGAGCCCCTGTGTCCGTTCCATCAGCCTGTCCCATGTCTATCCAATTGTCCCACCCATTGCTCCACACACCACTCTGCCTTAATATCCTCCTATAAGCACCCCTTATGAGAATAGGGACAAGCCTAGGGTTAATGGCGCCTAGGTGCAATATTTCTTCAGAGCCCCCTATAACTAACACGCATACATACTAACACTCGCTCTACACTGTATACACACACACACTTTTCTCATGCTCCTCTTTTTCCTCTCAAGGCAGACACAAACACACAATATCATCATACACTGACACCCATACACATATGCCAACACACATACACCATGCACTTCCACACTCCAGTTCACTACAGTTAGAGACACAAATGCTAACATCAGATGTTCAAAAACACTAACACCCACACACTCATACACAAACATGCTAACCCCATACATCAATACACACACTGTGAAACTACATGTGGATGTACACATGCATGCTAATGCCTTACAGTAACACACACCATACACTCACACATGCTAACACCACACTCATATATACATGTACACACTATCCAACAGCAAACACTAAGACAGACCTACTGACTCATATATAGTCTCAGTGCATGTTGGTATATCAGTATGTATGTATTGCATATTTTACATACATACTGACTCCCAACACAACAGTAAAGTACACATACAGACACTAACACACACTCTACTACCCTCCCCCTTTTACCTCACCGAGTCCCGTCTCCCATGCAGCCTGCGCTCCCTCTCTACTCAGTGGCGTAACATAAAATGCCGGTGCCCCCTACACACACAGTAACATCCTTACACGCACTAACATACTTACACATACAGTACACTTACGCAAACATATGTACTTACACAAACTGTAACATATTTTCACACACACTCACACACTAACAGCATAGTTGGCCTTGGCCAGGACATATATCACTGCCTTAGATATTACAGGGGATCCCACACGCGTGTGCAGTTACTGCTCCCAGCAATCTTAGCGAGGGGGCTTTCCTGCACAGATTAGCCCAACCTAGCAGGACACCCTGTAGTATTTGCTATGTATAGATTGTGTGACAATTATTTTATTAACTTTATACACCTTCCCTGCCACGTTCGGTCCTCACAGTGCTGGCCACAATGCTGCCTGTATTTTCTTGTCTAACTGGCTCGTCTCCCTGGCGTTTCTGCGGCCAACCGGGCAAAGACCCCACTACATTTTATTAATTGCTGACTGACAAACATGGCCTATGGGCCCACAAACTTCCTGAACGCCTGCATTATACTAATAACCCTGCCACAAATCCCCAGCTCAGCCTGTGACGCACTTCTTCCCCGGCAGAGGGGGCTGCCGTCTCCTCACACTGTCATCTTCTGACTTCCAAACTTGCATCTCCTGGCAGACAGCTTGCCTGTCACCCATCTGCCACCAAGTGGGCCGCTCCACTGGAGCTTCCCGCTGGCCGATAATGGGCTCAGCCGAGGAGGCGGTTATAACTCTGCCTTAGCATTACGTGGAGGACCCGCTGCAGCCGGATGAAAACCCGGAGCCGGGGTGATTTCATACAGAAGGGATCATGAGATGACTGAGGCCGGAGAAACCGCTCCTCCTTCCTGGCCATAGCAACAGGAACGCTAAGCAAGTAGCAGCGTGACTGCGAAGGCCCTGAGGTGAGTGCGAGTGGGGGAGACCCTCGGCTATTAGGCCTTGGCTCTCCTCCATCGTGTAACCCACAGTCCAGGTGACAGCCGCCTGCCAGTGACAGCTGACAGACTCCATTCCACTATCACGCTGTATGGCGACAGCAGGGGGCGCCAGCGTTCATTAGAGTGAATGTTGAATAAGTATATTATATTCATGGTGAAGGAAGGGGAGTCTGATTATTAGATGAGCTGCAAACACACTATATTAACATATCACATGTTATAGTGACACAT
>VKOC01020458.1:0-13448 GCA_009364415.1 Spea multiplicata
ATTTTTTTTTATTTTTTTTTCCATTTTTTATTATTTTTTTTGAATATTTTACTAATCACATAGTGATTAGAAAGCTGGGCTCCATTGACTTGCATGGTTGAATGCAGTACCTGTATTCAACCAGCAAGTGGAGCCAGTTCTCTAGAGGGTCTGGAGACCATCTAGCGAACTTTTAAAACTTGTTTGTTTTTTTTCACAGAGCGGCGGCCATCTTTATTGATGGCGAAGATCAACGGTAGCTGCGGCTGTGACCGCTCTCCGGCCCACCTAAAGGTAAGTGTTTGGTGTCGCTGGATGCCTCCTGATCGAGGCATTCCAGCGACACCATTTAAGTTTAGGAGGCGATCGTTGATCGCCTCCTAAACGCTTTTAAAACGGGCGTCCGCCGCCGTACAATGTATGGCGGCTGTTGACGCCCCGGGGAGGGGCCAGACATGGCCCCCGATGCCGATCTCGGCCTTGCTGAATGCCTCGACATCGAGGCATTGCAGCAAGGCCGTTTAAGCGAAGAAAGTGATCCTTGATCACTTTCTAAGCTTATTTAATTTTTTGACGGTTCAGGACCGTCAAAGGTCATTTAGTGACCTTCTTGTTATGACGGTCTTGAACCGGCAAAGGTCGTGAAGGGGTTAAAGTGCAGACATTCAAATACCATTTGAAAGTGCTATACTGTGACCATGTATCATTACCCTTACATGAATATGATTACAATGTTTGAAAGTGCAGTATTATGCTATATTCAGGAACTCAAATTTATAGCATAAATAGTTAAAGTGCAATAATCCACCTTAGTTATTTTAAAGTGCAAATGAAAAAAGTGCTCAAATGTGCAATTTGACTGGAGAAAATGTATAACTCCTAAATGTATATATAGTAGTGATAGTTATAATGCATAAAATTTATTTTTTATTTTTTTTTTTTTTTATGTCATAAAAGCTAGGATGTCTAGATCTGTATTAAGTCCCCCTTTTTTGTGGGTTTGGAATTTAAAAATCCACTCGGTCTCCCTACGTGCTAATAATTGTTGGAGATCACCTCCTCTCCAATGGGGGGAAATAACATCAATCCCTATGATTTTAAAATATGGCAAAGAGAAGGCTCTACACTGATTGCAATGTTTAGGGACGCTATGTTTAAGACTTTGATTGCGTATACCACCCAGATGTTCTAAACCTCTCACTTTTAGTTCCCTTGTGGTTCTACCTATGTACTGAGTGCCACATCCGCACTCTAACAGGTATATCACATTTTTGGACCTACAGTGGATAAAATGTTTTATTATATACTCTTTCTTGGTATTCGTACAACTGAATTTTGTGGTTTTTTTACTCTGTTGGTGACATGTTGTACAAAGTTTACATTTTCCACAACGAAAAAAACCGGGATTTTTCTTAAAGAGAAAGTTATCGTCCTCTTTTCTCTCTTTTATTTGTGGCAAGACACTGGGCGCCAATATTGACTTCAGATTCTCAGATTTTTTATATATGACACTAGGCTTTGGAGGTAAATGATCTTTCAAGATGTTGTCTTGTTTTAAGATTGGCCAGCATTTTGCTATCGCCTTTTTAATATCGTACGCCTTGTCATTATATTTTGTCAGAAAGGCGAAATCAAACGTTTTCGCCGGTTTGTCTTGTTTGTCTTGCATAAAGGAATCCCTTTTTTTGTCCTTTACGAATTTAAAGCTATCGTATAATAGCTTATCGGGGTATTTTCTTTCTCTAAACTTATTTATAAGTGTCTGACTTTGAATAGAAAAATCCTCATCTTCAGTACAGTTCCTACGTACCCGGGCAAACTGCCCCTTTGGTATATTGTGCAACCACTGAGGATGGTGACAACTTGAAAACTCGATATAACTGTTTCCATCAGTGGGTTTGAAGTACGTTTTTGATTTTATTTTGTTATCCTGTATGAAGAGTGTAAGGTCCAAAAAATTAATTTGCGTTTTGTCAATAGAGGAAGTGAACTGTAAATTATAGTTATTCGTGTTCACAAAAAGCAGAAAATCATGTAGCTCCCCCAACGATCCTTTCCAGATTATTAGGATATCGTCTATATAGCGCCGCCAGAGGACCAAATTTGCACCAAACGGATTGTGGGCCCAGATAGAGTTGGCCTCCCAATCAGCCACATATAAGTTGGCGTAGCTTGGTGCAAATTTGGTCCCCATGGCGGTGCCACAGAGCTGTAAATAAAAAGAATGTTCAAACCAAAAGAAATTGTGTTTGAGAATAAAACTGATACAATTTAAAATAAATTGACCTTGTTGATCACTCATACTGTTGTCTCTTTTTAAGACCTTGTTAATGGTTTCTATTCCTAGATCATGAGGAATGACAGTATAAAGTGACGATACATCAATTGTTACCCATAGATAATCAGGTTGCCACTGGACCTCTTTCAGTATGTTAAGAATATGCTTAGTATCTTTAATGTATGATGGAATCATACACACATATTTCTGTAAAAAAGAGTCGACATATTGAGAGACATTACTAGTCAGAGAGTTGATCCCACTGATGATGGGTCTACCTGGTGGTGCTGAAGCATTTTTGTGTATTTTCGGTAAAAAATAAAATACGGCAACTTTGGGTGCCTCCATTTGAATACAGTTTTATGCAGTTTTTTAAACTTCCGAACTTTTCTCCTGAGGAAGCCAGTATAGCACTGGCGAAACGCGTCGAGAGATAGCCGATATATCCCCGAGAGAGTACTTTATACAGAGGATCTGGGACTTCACTCTATAAGCGCTTTTGCACACTACTATATAGTTGTGCCTACAAACATTGTAAGTGTATCCAGACCTCCCTCTCTGTGGACTTGTTTTAGATACTGCACCATTTGTGGTCTTTTCTATTTTTGTAGAGTTTTAGAAGACATTAAAATTCTGCTACCATTGAACCCTGATGAGCCTGACTTATTCAGCAAGTTTGTGAGTGGATCTTACACTTTTTTATTTTTCATTTAACATACATCCTACACTATTAGTGTTGTTTTTGTTTTTTCTCCTCATGTATATGCGCTCCTTGGTTGTTTTTTTGTTAAAATGTAGATCATGATGGCTCAACGACCAGTGATTAGATAGTAAAGCCCATATAGCAGTATGGCTAGTTTTGTTCCACATGTTTCACTTTGGATACATTGTGTTGTTATGGTGAATTCTTCTCAGTTCTAGGGATTTATGAATTCATACATACTGCAGTGTATGCAAGGCATGGTACATTCAGTTGACTTGCTACCAGTTGGACTGCTTGTTATATTCTGCCTATTATTGACAAACCGTAATCGACAATGGCTGAATGAGAATTTGACAACGAGCCTCCTCATCTGCCTCTATATGATCGGAATGGCAATATACACATGATGACTCTATCAGAAATGAGTTTGGGGATGAATTAATTTGCAGAGATCCCTCCAACTCCTCATGAGCCTCTATGCTACCGAGATGGCGATATACATATGAAGACCATTTCAGAATGGAGTTTGGAGATGAATTCATTTGCTGTGATCCCTCCAACTCCACCAACGCCTCTATACGACAGATGGCGACATACATATGCTGACCCTGTCAGAGCTGAGCCTGGATATGGACTTACATGCCGAAAAACCTGCAGCTAAAGTGACAGCTAAGGAGAAAATGGCGAGTTTCTTCAGGAGGCTGTTCAAGCCACGGAGATGCAAGGAAAAACTCATCTGCATTTGCGTTTGTGAAGTGGAATAATATTCCTTTAAAGACCTGGGAGAAGTGGAACCTCTTAGATTCTTCCCTGTGACCCCCCATTATCCTGTTCACCAAAAAAATCTATTCATATACGGTGAGCGACCTGCAACCTCCACTTCTGCCTATGACATTACATGACCTTCCGGTGCTCATTCATAGAAGCTCTGGGGGAAGTGCCGGCAGCAGCACCTCAGGTCCTCCACCAGCTGCCCCACTAGACACCAAGGAATCTGGAGAAGTCTAAAGAAGCACTGGTAAGTCGGAGGAGGGTAAGAGTGGCATATGAGGGGGTAAAGGGCTTTCTGGAGGCAGAGTAGCATATAGGGTTTGAAAAGAGTACCAGGGAGGCAGAGTGTTACATAGGGGGTTAAAAGGAATATCAGGGAGGCAGAGTGCCATACAGGGGGTTAAAGGGAATATCAGGGAGGCAGAGTGGCAAATAGAGGGTTAAAATGAATATCAGGGAGGCAGAGTGGCATATAGTGAGTTAAAATGAATATCAGGGAGGCAGAGTGGTATATAGGGGGTATAAGGCCTTTCTGGGGGGCAGAGCGGCATTTAGGAGTGTTAAAAGGCATATCTTGGAGGCAGAGTGCCATATAGGGGGTGTTTTGCACATATTGACATCTGACTCTAAAATCACCATGACTATGCAAAGTATTGTCTAAACTTTTACTAACTTATCTTTTTAACACTATCGTGACCGGACCCAGGAGCCATATTATTAACAAAATATTATTCACTACACATGACCCTTGGCTCCTGTGTTCGGGAACGCTTACACTCTAAACATCCTATCTATCAAAAGAAAAGCTCCGCGACTCTCAGGTACTTCACTAAGTGTGTTGCTTATCGTCACAGATAGCGGGATCGAAATCCATTCCCTTTAAGTCATTGCAGAGCTTCTCTATCTGTTCCTTAACGGGCGGAGCAGTGGGCTCCCATTAATTTTTGAGTAGGATATCCACCACACGTATTTTCCTAGAAGACAACATGCTATTAGTTTCCATCCTATTACACACAATAGTATCAATATCACTACCACTATTACCGGGTTTATGAAACTAGACAGCCAATCATTCAGCCAGGATCCCACAGATCCTAACCAACTGAAAGGATTCCAATACTCATGAGAGATATTATGCGCTTTGTTTTGAAGCTCTTTTATCTTATCAATATGTTCTTGAATAGAATCATGATTGTCACTTACCCAATTGTAGTTCTCTTTTTTCTCCTATTACTTTGCAAGTGCCTCCTTGTATGGCTAGCATATAATCTAAAGCCATTTGACTTTGCAAAACAACTTTCCAAATCTTACCATTTCTTCATTAAGGACATGGACAGAACTGGTGGTCTCATTTATTATGCCATCCATGATGTTAGCGTATTTGTTTAACTTCTTTGCTAGTTGGCTTCCCCAGCCTGTCCAAGGGAGAAACCACATCCAGGCCTTAGCTGCCTTTGTAAACAGCTCTCGTCTATGCCTGGTTTCCCAAAATATCAGCATCTGTAATGTTAGTACGTGGTCTAATGGCTGGTACAACTCTCCCTATGGTACAGTTACCCCATGCGCCCGTTGGAAGCCATGAGTAAGCCCTGTTACCACGCTGATAGTATAGTCCTTGCTTCAGAACTTTAGGGACTATCCTACCATGATTTACAAGCCAGCTTTTGGACCATGTCACATTATTATGCATTTTAGTCAATCCCACCTGTTGTCACCATTGTTGTCATTGTCATCAGGTCTGTCGGGACAGGAACACTTGGGGGCACAGTGTTCTGTCATGTGTGCACACCAACACTGGTCATTACAATTAGTATCACTGCTTGCACAAAACTTATCATCATGCTGCGTATTGAATACCAGTATAGCGTTGGTACAATCTGTCTCTCCAACATGTACTTTAGGCAGACTGACTGTGTGACCTTTCAAGGTGGCTGTGTTAGTACTATGCATGGGTCCTACGTATCTAGTGGGTGGAGACAGTATGCCGACAATGAAAGTGGACACTCTTAACTTGGGGTCCTCTGCCGAGTCTCCTTTTCTTTTACAACTTCCACATCTCCTCTTTACTAATCCCATCTATCTGATCATTTGATACCCTGTCTTTACACAAGGCGCTAAATGTACCCTCTGTTATTTCCATTTTCCTGATCTCCTCCTTGAGGAGCTGTACAGCGTCTTCTAGAGTACACCAGGACCCATCTTTCGGTGGCCAATTACCTTCACACGAATGCTTCCTATCACCCTCCTTGTAATAATTGTAATATGTCAGTCCCTTTCTATTTGCAATGTTTATATGGGACTACTTTAACAGCGGCCTTTGCTGCGGCGCTTTGAAATTTACCTGCTT
The DNA here is from genome assembly GCA_009364415.1 of Spea multiplicata. Lineage (NCBI taxonomy): Eukaryota > Metazoa > Chordata > Amphibia > Anura > Pelobatidae > Spea > Spea multiplicata. Next base: position 6,079 of record VKOC01020458.1, read on the forward strand.
TTTTTAGCTTGTCCTGGCATTGCAACATTGCTAATTTCTCCTGTAGTTCTATTACATGTTTTTCTAGCTCTGCCACAAACTTAACTTAAGATGCACCTTAATTTTTGGGGCCCGAGAATTACACTTCTATCATGCCCAGGTTCCAGGATGAGTGTGATGTTAGCTGGAATCTGGGTATGCCTGGGCATGATAGGAGTGTTATTGTTGTTAGCAATTATGTATATTTAATATAGCAAACACATGTACATCACTTTCAGCCTCCCTGCCCCCCTACTTACACATTCATGCTATCACACATATATTCATTCATTCCCTCATTCACGCAGACTCATACACCCTCCCCCACCCTTACCTGAACTGCTGATCTTCCGGTCGCAGACTTTGGTTCCCTCTGCGTTGTACGAATATTTACTAATAAAAGTTGTTTCTTATAGGGTACTCTTATATTAAAGGCTTTTTTTCTAAATTAATAATCAAATGTTGGGGGGGGTCATCTTATAACCAGGGCCGTCTTATAATCAAGCAAATATGGTATATTCAGATACCCTAAAGTGTTTCTCCATTCGGTTTCATCAGAGATGTCAATGTATGGAGTAAAACTTATTTGTGTGGATAGATAGAAAAAAGAACAAAAGGAAAAGAGGAAAAGTTAAGGATTAAGATCAAAGGGAATGTCAGACGTTATGATAGTTCATTATGTTTGTGTTTACTTCAGTTTTAATTGATTTTATCAATGGAAAGTTGCATGTGATTACATCTTACTGTTTGGTTATTTACAATTTTTGTGTCAAATTCAACATTAAAATATATTTCTAAATGAAATTTATAAAATCAATTTGTTTATGTTGTGTGTTTCATTACTACCAGCAATAGACTCAGTAGATGGCAGTAATATACTTGTCCATGAGCAGTTGTTTTTTTTTTAAACTGAAAGAGAAAGGTTTTGATACATTGGAGATATGTCCGTACTTTCCATAGAGTAAATGTATCAATTAAGTTGCACATTTGAGAGACACTCTCACCAGAGGAGGGAAACTCTTTGCTCAAGTCGTGGAACTTAGCACCATTTCCTGTTTTTGTTTTTTTTTTTTTAACATCACCATTTTCTATGAAAAATGGGCATACGGATAGCTAGTATCAATGTAAATGGTTTAAACACACCTCATAAGAGATCACATTTTTGGAGAAAGGCTCAATCCTTGAGATGTGACATGATATGTGCACAGGAGACACACCTCCTTTTGGGCGATGCGGGTCGTATGAAACACCCTGCCTATCATCATATATATCATTCACACTACAGTTCAAAAACCAGAGGTGTACTAATAGCCATTAGAAATCACAGTTTCTTAATAAGCTACTTAAAGTTGCTAGCAAGGTACAGTGGGGCTCATATATTTTATGTGGCGATTTTAATACCGTAATGGACACTAATCTAGATTCTACCTCACTCTCCCAACCCACTTTCTTATCATGGATGTGGGAAAGAGACCTTTATGACACCTGGAGGATCAGTCAGTTATACTCATTTATCAGCAGCACATAACACCTATTCACGTTTGGATATGTTCCTGGTGGATAGAATATTTTTACGATCCATATTAGCTTTGAATCTATAACATGGTCCGACCATGCAGCAATCACACTCACGCTTGACGATGAGATATCCTCGCATGGAGTCCATCAATGGCGCATTAGCCCTTTCTTACTGTCTCACCAGGAATGCTCAAAACGTTTACATACTGATATTGAGGATTTTTTCAAAATTAATGCACCCTCTGTAGAAAGCCCCATATCTGTATGGAATTGTCATAAAGCGGTGATTTGAGGTTTATGTATTAAATACGGCTCCATACTCAAAAAACAAAGAGAAAAACAATTAAGGGATCTCTAAATTGCGAAATACAGAACAAGCTAATATAGCCTCACCATCTGATATCCGATCTGCGTTGCCACATGCTAACAACATATGAAAAAGCCCACTATTACGCCCAAGACAATAAAATGGGTAAACTATAAGCACATCGCTTAAAAAAGCAACAATTAAATTCCCGTATACCTTTTCTCATTCACCCAACCTCTAACAATAAGCTCTTCTCCCCATTTGACATCTCTAATGGTTTTAAGACCTATTATTCTCATTTATATAACTTAAGAGACCCCCCACATAAAAGCTATTCAGACATATCTGGACCACTTACATCTACCACGATTGAATTCTTTCCAATTAAATAAATTAAAAACGAGGAGATCACCACAGAAGAAATTCAAAAAACCATACATTCTCTTCCATCTGGCAAGGCCCCTGGCCCTGACGGTTTTACAAGCATATATTATAAAACCTATAACACTAGTCTGTCCCCCTATTTATGAAACTTCCAGTGTCCAGTGGTTCATTGCCCAAAGAAAACTTATAAACCCTGATCACCACCCTCCCAAAACCAGGCAAATCTACTGGCCACCCTCAACATTTTAGACTGATCTCTCTACTGAATCAGGACCTAATAATATATGCAAAAGTCCTAGCTAATAGAATTGCCTTAATTCTCCTACATCTGGTGAACCAAGATCAGTTGGGTTTTGTCTCGGGCCGTCAGACCTCTGACAACACCAGAAGACTATTAAATATCTTCTATTATATTGAGGAGGACAGCACCCCTGCTTTGATCCTCGCCTTTGATGCCGAGAAGGCTTTTGATAGGTTGCGCTGGTCGTATGCTTTCTCGGTATTAGAACATATGGGTTTTACTGGTAGTATATTGCTGGCAGTGTCATCTTTATATTCCAACTCCTCAGCGAAAGTTTTATCTAATGGTGCCTTATCTGAGGAATTCAATATTACAAATGGGTCACGACAGGGGTGCCCTCTTTCCCCTTTAAATTTATATCTTATCCATGGAGCCACTGGCTCAGGCCCTTCGACTGGATGACAGAATTTCTGGGTTGAGTATTAATGGTAGAGATCATCTCATCTCTCTATATGCAGATTATGTCATCCCCTCCCTCACCACGCCAGAAACATCTTTACTCGCAGTTATGGAAAACATCAACACATACGGTCACCTGTCATATTATCATTTAAATAACTCTAAAACACAAGCTCTCCCTCTGAACCTTCGACCTCAGCAATTAACATCCTTGAAGTCCCAATACCAGTTTGACTGGCAGGTAGCTAGTCTAAAATACTTGGGAGTAGAATTGTCATACCCCTTCTCTTCCCTATTCACTAACAACTACATCCCCCTCCTTGCAACTATTGAGTCAGACTCTGCGGAATATGCTAAACATGAAGTCTCGTGGTTGGGAAGAATAGCTACTTTAAAAATGTTCATATTACCAAAAATTCTTTATTTATTTAGGACATTGCCCATACACCTCCCTGAATCCTTCTTCATTAAAATAAATAGAATCCTGTCACGTTTTGTATGGGCTGGAAGGAGACCAAGATTATCGGTACCATTATCACTAAATCAAAACTCGCCGGAGGGATTGGGATGCCTAATATTAAAGGTTATTACATATCTACTTTGATAACTCTCCTAAAACAGTGGTGGTGCGATACTTCTAATTCACATTGGGTCCATATTGAAAATTCCTCGGTATATCCCTACAAAATTAGTGATCTTTTTCTACTTCCAGCCTGGAACCTTCACAGGCCTCCTCTCACAAACCCATTAGTAAAAACCTAATATAATGTTTGGCTGCAATATCATACTGCCTTATCTTCCTCTATGGTGCCCAACCTTAGGGAACTACCGTTGTCAATAATTCAAGCCTCCAGTCCAGGGCTTGAATTAACTAACTGGTCTTTATGGGGTATATCTCATGTCAAGCATATATATGATGCTAATGGATTAATGACATTTGAAACCATTCCACGCACATATAATTTATCCAATAAGGATTTTTACAAATATCTACGTATTAAACATTTTTTACGATCTTTGACCCCCTCCTCTTTGCATGTAGATAACTTCACTCTCAAATACCTCTCATCTAATATGAACGGATTAAAACCTATATATACTCTTTACACTAAATCTGATAAATGTAATAAAACTTATCCCATAAACAATGGGAAAATTATATAGGAATAAATGTAGCCCTTCAAGATTGGCGGTTAGCTTTTAAATGTTCACATAAAGCTCTTTAATGCTCCTCACATGCAGAATCCGCTTTAAAGACAGTATCCCGTTGGTACTATACTCCAGATAGGATAGCTAAAGCTTTCCCTAACTCTTCAAATAAATGTTGGAGAAAGTGTGGCCAGAAGGGAACCTTATACCATATCTTATGGAATTGCCCTCTTATACAATCATATTGGGTAGAATGTAAAAGCCTTCTTTCTACGATATTAAACTGCCCTATAAATTGGTCGCCTCAATTGATTTTACTTTTTCTAGGGATACAAAATGTTTCCCCACAATATCGGGAATTATTCTGTATCATTTGCATTATTGGAAAAAAACTCTTGCAAGCAAATGGAAAACTGTGGAGATTCCCTCTATTGATATAGTCATTTCCAAACTAAATACTACATATTCCTACGAATAATTCTAGCTAGAGGTTCAGGCAACACAAAAAAATTCAGATGGAAACCATGGTATTCTTCATCCTATTGTATAGATATTTGAGGTTCTTTAGTATATTTAACGATTCCAGACCAACTCTCTTCAATTTAACAAATGCTATCTGTAACTACAGTCATCCTCACTGGTATGGCATGACAACTATTATTCTGATGGAATTGTCAGGGTTTCGGCCTACCTAACAAACAGAGAGCCATGAGGAGGAAAGCCAGTGCGGCTTTCCTCCTCATGGCTCTCTGTTTGTTAGGCTGCGCCCCCTTCCTCTTCCAACTTTTATGTCCAGTTAACCCCTCCTTTTCCTGCAGGCTGTGACTATATTAACCAGCTAGTTCAGTTGCTGGTTGCCCTTTCGTGGTTCCAGACCTGTGAGTGCGTGCTTCCTTCCTTCCAGCGTTTGATTCTTGTGTATGACCCGGCCTGTCCGACTCACACTCCCACTCGCACTCGCACCTAGGGTCTGGTCGGGGACACACTCTAGGTGGGCTTTCCCGGTCCCCTAACATCTTCAAAGACAAGCCTTTAGTTACGGTTGTTTTGTCATGGCCGGTGGCTTCGATTGTTACCAAAGCGCTCATAGACTCAGGTGCTGCCGATGCCTTTATTGACACCTCCTTTGTGGCTAACCATTGTATACCTGTTATTAACAGGGAGAAGCCCTTGGCCGTCCAGGCTATTGATGGTAGGCCTCTGCAGCCTTCGCTCATTACCAAGGAGACTATTCCTCTCTCCATGTCCATCGGGGCTCTCCATCAGGAGAAGATCCAGTTCCAGATGATCTCCTCTACTTACTTTCCTGTGGTGTTGGGCTATAAGTGGTTACAAAAACATAATCCTACCCTCGACTGGCGGCAGTCTGAGGTGTTAGCCTGGTCGCCTTCTTGCCAAAAGGAGTGTGTTTGCGAAGTTATCAAGGTCCTTTGTACCGATGCTACCCCGGTGTTGCCACAAGGATACAAGGACTATGCTGATGTCTTTGACAAAGTTCGGGCTGGTTCCCTACCTCCCCATAGGTCCTATGATTGCGCCATATAACTCCAGCCAGGCGCTGCTTCTCCTCGTGGTCGAGTCTACCCATTGTCAGTTGCTGAGAATAAGGCCATGGAGGATTATGTCTCCGATGCCCTGGCTAGGGGATTTATACGTAAATCCACTTCCCCCGCTGGTGCCGCCTTTTTCTTTGTAAAAAAGAAGGGGGGTGAATTTAGGCCCTGTATTGATTACAGAGGTCTGAATAAGATTACGATCAAAAATGCATATCCAATACCGTTGATCACTGAGCTTTTTGATCGGTTAAAAGGGGCCAAGCTGTTCACCAAGTTGGATTTACGTGGGGCCTACAATTTGGTACGCATTAAGCAAGGACACGAATGGAAGACAGCATTTAATACCAGAAGTGGGCACTATGAATATCTGGTTATGCCTTTTGGCTTATGCAATGCCCCTGCTGTCTTCCAGGAGTTTATCAATGACGTACTCAGAGATATGCTACAGGAGTGTGTTGTGGTATACCTTGACGATATACTCATACACTCGCCTTCTCTCGAGACCCATATCAGAGACGTCAAACGTGTCCTCCAACACCTCAGAGAGAATGGTTTATACTGTAAGTTGGAGAAATGCGAGTTCCATAAAAACCAGGTTGCATTTTTGGGCTGACAAGGGTTTTTCTATGGACCCTCAAAAGGTTTTGCGGTACTTAATTGGCCTCGTCCTGTTGGTCTTCCTACGCTTCCTCGGTTTTGCTAATTATTACCGCAAATTCATACGCAACTTCTCTGATTTAGTAAAACCCATTACTGACCTCACCCGAAAAGATGGAGATCCTTTACGATGGCCTCTGGTTGTGATTCAGGCGTTTGAGGATTTGAAAAAAGCATTCGCGTCCGCTCCCGTCTTGGTCCACCCAGACCCGACACTACCATTCATCCTGGAGGTAGATGCATCTGAGACAGGAGTAGGCGCCCTTCTGTCTCAACGTCCTAAACCTGAAGGTCCGCTACACCCGTGTGGCTTCTTCTCAAAAACACTCTCTCCAGTCGAATGCAACTACGAGATTGGTGACAGGGAACTTCTGGCTATAATTCTGGCACTCAAGGAATGGCGTCATCTCCTTGAGGGGACCACGACACCTGTTTTGATTTTAACAGATCACAAGAATTTGACCTACCTCTCCGAGGCCAAAAAATTGACTCCTCGGCAAGCTCGGTGGGCCTTATTCCTTTCCAGGTTTAATTTTCTGGTATCTTACCTCCCGGGCTCGAAAAACGTACGTGCTGATGCTTTATCTCGACAATTCACTTCCTCTTCCACAGAAGAAGTGCCTCTGACACCGATTATTCCTCCCGATCGCATCCTGGCAAGCATCCGTACCAGTCTGACCTCCCCATTGGGGGAGAAAATCCTGGCTGCACAAAATCAGGCTCCACCGTGCACACCGCCTGGCAAGTGCTACGTACCTGTTCCCCTCCGACATTCCTTGTTGCGCACTTACCATTGTTCTAAGGCCGCGGGTCACCCTGGTAAGAATCAAATGATTTGGGGTATGACCCGTCAGTTCTGGTGGCCCAAGATCCGTAATGATATTAAGGAATTTGTTGCCTCCTGTCAGACCTGTGCTCAAAGTAAAGATCAGAGGCATCTTCCTGTGGGAAGGGTACTGTCAGGGTTTCGGCCTACCTGCACTGGCTTTCCTCCTCATGGCTCTCTGTTTGTTAGGCCGGGCCCCCTTCCTCTTCCAACTTTTATGTCCAGTTAACCCCTCCTCTTCCTTCAGGCTGTGAC
>VKOC01020459.1:0-83492 GCA_009364415.1 Spea multiplicata
CTCTCCCTCTTGTCGGCTGCTGCGGAGGTGGCCGTGCGGTGGAGGGGGGTCTCCCTCTCCTGCGTGGCGGCTGCTGCGGCGACGTGGGAACCGAGGACGGGTAAGTAACAATATACAAGCCATTTATTCAGGTTTGTGGAAAATGAACCACAAAAGTACTATGTAAATCTGTATTATTCAGACAATGTTATAATCCCAGAATGTTTCTAATTTAAAATAACTGCTTTTTTGTTTCTGTGATTTACCAAATTTTTTTTTTTTATTTTTATAATATTAGTATTTGTCCTATGGCCTCGTAAAACAAATCTCTTCTAACACACAAACTAGGTTTTCTTCCAATCAAAGTTTTTGTTTTTTTTATTAGAAATTTAGAAATGTACTTTTATTCAGAGATTCTTCCCAATTAGGCAAAAAATAGAAACCAGAACAGCTTCACCAGAGATAGTTTCAGATAGGATTCTGTGTTTTTCTTGTAGAATCCCCTTGCTCTTTTCCCAGGCACCCAACTATTTTTCAAGACAAGATGTGTTCGCCAAACATACATCCTGCCACATGATATACACTATATGAACAAAAGTGTGAGGACACCTAACCAATAAACCTATATGAGCATGTTGGACATTGTATTCTAAAACCATGGGCAATAATATGGGCCCCCTCTTTTGTGGCTATAACAGCCTCCGTTCCTTCCTGGAGGTCAATGGGATTGCTCTCAGTGGTAAGAAACAAAGGACCATGAAGGAGTTATTCCTATTTCCAATTTAAAGAATAGAATTGGCCCTTCTGGTCTGCCCATTTCTCCTGTTGTAAACACGCAGACCTTAATCAGTCCTTGAAACAGCTTTCAAATTCTTGGTACCCAAGCACCATGGCTTAAAAAGGATCCTGTAGATTGATTGAAACATTGCTATATGGTGGAATAAACATGGCAACATGGAGTGCTGAGTTATATTGTTTTATTTTAACTTAGTCAGTCCTTGGTCTTGTCTTAGATTCAGGATAGCTTTATGCCTATTCAGTGCAAGTTCAAATTCCCTCACTGTATTCCCTCAAAGCCTATCCCAAAAAATTTCACCTATGTACTTTGTTAAATTCCTTAAAGGCCAGCTGATCTGGTGAGTATAGGTCGCTGATGGCTAGCGGCCCACCAGGCATTTGCTCGGTGTGCCAGATGGCTATTTTGGGTCTGATCTTTTTGGTACTTCATTTTCTGTGACATGTACAAATAGATATAACACTGTATTAGCAAATTTTGAGGCATTGTTATTACATTACATTTATTTATAAAGCGACAGCCGTTTTTCGCAGCGCTGTTACATTAGAACAATTCATAAACACATACAATAACACATACAATAACAAACTGGTGCAAAGGAGAAGAGGGCACTGCTCTTGCGAGCTTACAATCTAGTCGGTTATACATATGGTAACATTTAATAGTCCCCACTTTGAACTCTACCAGAAGTTTTAGATATGACTACATGCTAAATAAAAACATACTTTGTTATTAACATGACAATATGTATTTTTAAGTTCATGAGGGCCTTGCTGACTAGCAAGGCTTGCTCTAGAGTGATTAAGACCATGGGCCCAAGCTGGCTATATGATTCGGTAGGATCCTGCCAGCAGCTACCTCACACACCAACTTTAAACAGAAAGATTTTTAGTTGTATGAAGTGAAACTTTTACCCATGTTTTACTGCCATAAAAAGTATTTATTTTACCATTATTTTACTATGTAGAAGTGGTTGTCAATGATCCCCAACTCGGTAGAATATTCCTGGCAAAAACTTTCATAATAAGCTTGCATTTGCCCTCAGTAAAAGATAAGACAACAGTAATATTTTGATTTAAAGCTTGTTAACAAAAACTCCTGGCACATGTAATTGGTATAAATGTAAATTTAAAGACACCATCATATATATGTTAAAGTTGTTTTTTCATAGTGGATTATATTTCAATAGGTTTACATAATTTACCTCTACACATATAAACAAAATACTGCATTAGGTTATTAGCTTGTCAGATAATTATTTTGTTTTTCCTTATTAATGCAGATATCGATATCTATGACCTTTCATCCATAAACACCCAGTTTGTAACTGGGAAAAGAATCACATAAAAGAAACAGCAAACACAGCACTGCGGATTACTATGCATTAATAAAAGAACCTCTCGACAGTTGCCCAAAACAGAGATTTCCTGCTGTGGCGGTACAGCCTTTGTTTGCTAAATCCTATTTTCCTTCCTAGTTTCCTGCTGACCTCAGCAGAATTGAACATTGTTCAGCTGTCAAATCATTTCTATAGGTCAGCAATAGCCAAAGCCCTGTGACCAAATGTGATGAGAAGCTTTTTTCTATCACATTTCAAAAGTTCAATTCAAAAACATTTTTTTCATACTATATATTTTTAACAAAGTTTTGTAAAGTACACACACAATCAGATATTTGGTAGATATTGTATTACAGGGAACATCTTATTAGATTCAATATCTGTATATTTAGAATAGCGATTTTTAGAATGCATTATTTTGACTGGATAAATCTCATATAAGTAGCTGTAAATGCTACAATTTAGTTATTCTCATGACACAGGGAGTCAAGAGCCCAGATGCAGGGATGTGATGGTCTCTGTACCCCACAATGCATGATACTGGATGGGAAGGTACAGACAGGCTAAGAGAAAACACACACAAGTGTGCTGACAGGTCAGGTAAATGCAAACAGGACAGATTCACACAGAGGAGATAATGCACAGGAAGAAAAGTCTCAAGGCAGGATACGACTTCAGATAGAAACACTGGTACAGGCAGGATACTAACTTCGGACACAGATCTTGGAGGAGACAGGGTATGAATCTTGGAGTGGATAGGGCTCTTTGAGCTGATAGGGTTTGGACTTCAGACATGGATCTTGGAATGGATGGGGCATTGAATTCGGACACAGATTTTAGATCTTGGAATGGATAGGGTAAGGACCTTGGAACAAATAGGGAACTTGGCACAGGCAGGGTACACACAGCTAGGAAAGTCCACAAATGGAGCACTGCAGTTGGATGGCCTACACATACAGTGGGGCAAAAAAATATTTAGTCAGCCACCAATTGTGCAAGTTCTCCCACTTAAAAAGATGAGAGAGACCTGTAATTTTCACCATAGGTACCATTCAACTATGAGAGACAGAATGAGACAACAAAGTCCATAAATCACATTGTCTGATTTTTGCTGATTCTTACGAAGCCACTCCTTAGTTTCCCGGGCAGTGTGTTTGGGATCATTGTCATGCTGAAAGACCCAGCCACCCCCATGCTTCACCCTAGGTATGGTGTTCTTTGGATGCAACTCAGCATTCTTTTTCCTCCAAACACGACTAGTTGAGTTTCTACCAAAAAGTTCTACCTTGGTTTCATCTGACCATATGACATTCGCCCAATCCTCCTCTGGATCATCCAAATGCTCTCTAGCAAACTTCAGACGGGCTCGGACATGTACTGGCTTAAGCAGGGGGACACGTCTGGCACTGCATGATTTGAGTCCCTGGCGGCGTAGTATGTTACTGATGGTAGCCTTTGTTACTTTGGTCCCAGCTCTCTGCAGGTCATTCACTAGGCCCCCCTGTGTGGTTCTGGGATTTTTGATCATTTTGACACCACGGGGTGAGATTTTGCGTGGAGCCCCAGATCGAGGGAGATTATCAGTGTTCCTGTATGTCTTCCATTTTTGAATAATTGCTCCCACAGTTGATTTCTTCACACCAAGCTGCTTGCAGATTCAGTCTTCCCAGCCTGGCGTAGGTCTACAATTTTGCTCCTGGTGACAGCTCTTTGGTCTTGGCCATAGTGGGGTTTGGAGTGTGACTGTTTGAGGTTGTGGACAGGTGTCTTTTATAGTGATAACAAGTTCAAACAGGTGCCATTAATACAGGTAACGAGTAGAGGACAGAGGAGACTCTTAAAGAAGATGTTACAGGTCTGTGAGAGCCAAATATCTTGCTTGTTTGTAAGTGACCAAATACTTATTTTATCAAGAAATTTACCAATGAATTCATTAGAAATCCTACAATGTGATTACCTGTATACTTTCCCCTTTTCTGTCTCTCATAGTTGAAGTATATCTATGGTGAAAATTACAGGCCTCTCTAATCTTTTTAAGTGGGAGAAATTGCACAATTGGTGGCTGACTAAATACTGTTTGCCCCACTGTAGGAGCTCAGCTGAAGCCCTCTTGAAGGGCTCAAGGCAGGAACACGGCTGAAGCCATCTGGTAGGGCACAAGGCAGGAACAATGTTGAAGCCCTCTGCCAGGGCACAAGGCAGGAACAATGTTGAAGCCCTCTGCCAGGGCACAAGGCAGGAACACGGCTGAAGCCCCCTGGCAGGGCACAAGGCAGGAACAATGTTGAAGCCCTCTGCCAGGGCACCAGGCAGGAACACGGCTGAAGCCCCCTGGCAGGGCACAAGGCAGGAACACAGGTGAAGCCCTCTGGTAGCGCACAGGACAGGAACACAGCTAAAGCCCTCTGACAGGGCACAAGGTAGGAACGCTGTTGAAACCCTGTGGCGGGGAAAAAGGCTGGAAGCCCTCAAGCAGGGCACAAGGCTGGAACCCTTCAGGTAGGGCACGAGCAAGCCATGTCATCAGAAGACCACAAGCAGCAGGCCAAATCAGGAACCAAAAAAAAGAGTGAGAAACAAGCCAGAACACAACAGATTGGATGCCAACAGGACGCAGGAACAAAACCATAGTAGAGCTGCAAGCAGCACAACGCAAAGCACTAGACTGTACGACAGAACAGGTATTTAAGAGCAGGGCTACATCCAGGTCATCAGGATCAATTGACATATTACTTAATCCAGGTTCTCACACTGGATTACCTCTAGAGGATGCAAGGGATATTACATCTAAAAATATAGTCAGATTCCCGGCAACAACAGTTAAACTGGCCTTTAAGATGTTGTTACCAGTTCAAAGATGGGCAATGCAAGTGGGGCGCCTCGTGTCTACTTTGGGGGTGGTCCCCTAGAAGGAGACGGGTTAGTGCAGGCTTAATCACCACTTGCCCTACCCGTGGTGGGTTCAGTTAACGACAACATTTTGGCGGAGTTGTGTAGGGTGTTCTACACATCGTTCGATAAAGCTGTCAGGAAGGCAAGGGCTGTGGTCTGTGGTGCTCTATTGGATAAGAGTTATGTGGAAGCACCATTTCGGAGTATCATCATCTGCTGGGGTGTCAATTTGAGGGTCATTTTTATGTGGATATGAGTCTCCCGATGCTCTATCTCATGTTATTATTTTCAGTGCTTTAGCACCTTTTTGTAATGGGTAGTGAGTGTGTAATCTGGTATCTTCTGTCCTCCACTATCTATATTATTTTCTTTGTATTCTTTCTACAGATTAGGGGGAAGTGTCTTCACTTGTTGAACACAGTCCAGAGGGTGGTGCAGCATTTTGGTGTCCCCTTGACAGAGGACAAGACCGAGGGTCCAACTATGTGCATGAAATTCCAGGGAATCAAGATCAATTCCATGGCCATGACGTGTGGGTTGCCAGCAGAAAAGCTGTCCGACCTAAAGGAAGGCACCTGGGTATTACATATGGCTTACTTGTCGCCTGAGGGATGATCTGGTAGTGTGAGGGATTTTTGGGGATTTCTACAATGGGAGTTTAAATTGGTTGTTGGATGCAATCTGAGTTGGATGCAATCTTTAATTTTTACTTATCCAGAGACAAAACACCCTCCTGAATTTGTAGTCACTTCAGAGGACACAACTTTCTATGCCCAGAAATCAGTGAGAGGAAAAGTAAAGGTATTGTGTTACTTACTCTATTTTAATCTGCGTATTTTATTAAAAAGGATTAGCACTAAATTGTGGCTTCAGGCGTCCCATGTATGTTTACTTTTTTCTTAGTATACTGATGTACTCCCAATTCCATCACATATGATTCTATCCTAAATCATCTGCCTATCACTGATGTCATCTTCATCGAGTACACATGGATGCCGAGGAGTTAAGATTCTGTCTTTTTTATTTATATCCATAAAAAGGTCACCAAATTCCTCAGCACCAAGCCCACAATGCTCTTAATTCCGCTCTGTATATATATATATATATATATATATATATATATATATATATATATATATAAATATCTATAGTGACAATGTCAGAGGTGTAATAGTAAGATACATGTATTTAGGATCCAGAATCCTATACAGTCTATACCCACTTCAGGAGCTAGTCATTTCCCAGCATGCCAAGCTGCAGGTGAGAGGTAATAAAGGAGAGTCAGGGAGGTAATAAAGGAGAGTCAGGGATTTTCTCTGTTACAGTTAAGTGCTCTAGTAAGAGCTAGAATTTATTTTTCTGTTGTTTTTATTTTTATATTGCTGTAAAATACATACTTTGGAATATACAATAAATAACCTTAAAGAGTTATATCTCAGACTCTACAGGGCTCAGTTAGCATGTCCAAAAAGAACATGGTAGCACAGTTTAGGTTTACAAAGTTGCATCTGAACAAACCACAAGACTTCTGGACCAATATCCAGACAATTGGACAGACAATACCAAAGTGGAGATGTTTGGACATACTGCACCGTCCACGTTAGTGAAAAATAAACACAGCATATCAACACAAACCACCGAGTGTTGCCCACTCACAAGCTTATTGTAACATCAAAAGAGCAACGTGGTGGGCCAAGGGCATCCGGAGCGACACTGTTCCAATTGTCGGCGGGCAACGCCATACAGTTCCATGAATCCGCAGCTAGGGGGAAGGTGGAATCCGACCAACTTTAGGGGTATACAGAGTCCGTGAGCCTTTTATCCTTGGGAAAACCACAGGGATGGAGTGTAACACAGGAAAACAATTATGGGGCCAAAATAAGAGAGGGGATAAACAGATGGGCTGCCACATGGATATTCACATACAAGGGTAGCGTATCTGCAGCTTCTACTTAAAGTACTTTAATTTTCTCTACTGGGGCTGTCAGAGACATTGAACTGCTCTTGTAATAAACAGACATGTGTAACAGGCACATCATCATATATCAGGCGTTGGTGCTGTAGGGGCATTTGTATTCAAGAGGGGCATATAAGCTTAAACAAGTATGTTCCAAGCCAGCCCTGACATACCAGGTATATGGCGGTAACATGAAGGAAGCATGAAGGGCCTACAGCTTTACCCTCAAAAATTGTGCTTTGGTATTTGCATAGAATGTAATATGTAGCCATGATAACAGCCACAAATAACATAACCTAAATCTTTATTTACCAAAAATAACCAGTGGAGTAGACCATCCAAGCTGATGAGAGATTCTTTTTTAAACTAAGGGTTGCTGTAGCCAACATCATAGGCTTAACTTTAATAACATATCTCCTAATTTGAGATATAAGCACATGCATAATAGAGCGCAGAGTATGTGTATTTAAATCCATATACTTTAAAAGAATCAACTTAACAAACAGTCTACATAAAAAAACTGATGTCAATGTTCTGTCAAAGCTGATTTATGGGACTTAATGAGCTTAGAACTGGGAATTCCATGTATTTTGACTCTGATTGAGAGGGTTTTCAAATTATTTTTATAGTAGTAGACAGCTATTTCATGTGTCAACAGTATGTAGATTTTTAAAGCATGAATTCAAACAGACTTGAAATCTTGAAACAACTTACCATTTTCAAAGACAGTGCTTCCTTTTATACAATTCCTTTTATACTGAACTAAGATGCACACATGCAGCATACTGCACATTTAATTCACTCACTCCAGGACACAATTCTTGCACAAACAAAGTTCATTTTATTGCTTTTTTTTTCATGCATGAATTCTACCACTAGCCTATGCTATAATAATATAGCTATACTATAGTAATTTTCTGGTAGTCATTTTTTAAGTGGTACTTTAGGTTTGAATTTACAGTCATTGGTATATGTCACTGTCAAACAACAACCCAATTTTTGTTCAGCAACATCTTCTGAGCACAGTAATCATACCTATGCATGGGGTTATTGGGTTGTTTGGGGGCTTAAAGGCCACATTTCGCAGGTGCACTTTTATTTTTTTTTTTCATTTTGACATCTGGTCATTCTGCACCTATATCCTTTTTCTGACATCTTAGAACCTGTCCAATTCAATTCACCCCATCACCCCCTTTTTCAAAACTAGACACCCCATGTGTATTTCAAATGCTAATATTCTAACTCTTTCCATGGCAGGATTTTTGGGAACATACAGCGTTGCAGTGCCCCAGCAGTAATGCCTTGACATCGAGGCATTACAGCAATTGGTCATTAACTCACTGTTTTTGGGTGACATTACTGGCACGTCATTGGTCCTTAAGGGATTAAAGAATATCTGCACCAACTTGCATGCTGTGAAATTAATTTATGCAAAATGGACTCCACTATGCATTAAACAGGAAAGTAGACCATGGTCATTTTTTGTGTGTTCCTTGGTTGTATGTACACTGCAGGTTGTTTTTCAATGTTGTCTACGTTGTACATAATATTTTTAAGCCTAATATGCTACCATATAGCTCATAACTCATAAAATTAGCTTAAAAATGACTAATAAGGTTAAAAAAACTAGCACTGTTCAAACTGTTTCCTATTCGTATTTTCAGCATTAAACATTTGTAAAGTCCTGTGTATGTGTGTTATTTTAATGATGCCAGAAAAAATCCAAAGCACCATCCTAAACCACTCAATCAGAAAAGCTAAACAAATGCTATTTTTACAAGACTTACCAGACTGTCACTGCTGTCATTAAATGAACCCTCCAATATAAGCAGTGTTACACCACATAAGTCTTTTTTTTTCTTTTACTTATTATTAATGTATAACAAAAACAGAGCCAATGTAAACAGGTGCTGGGATTTCTAAGCCAGAAGGTTAAGCCGTGCCTTACATACGTATCATGTGTAAAATAAAACTCTTGTGTGCTTCAGCATAGTTTCACAATCCCCACTATGTTGGCAATACAGGTCTGACATGTTCTTCGGCTGTAGAAGTGTAGAAAGCTATCAATATTACTACAGTAGACAATTAGATATTATATGCAAACAGTAAATTAATTAAAACATAATTACAAGCACTGCAACAACCAAATATCTAATGTGATTTATTGCCAAAGTTTCTGTAATTTTTTAATTACTTTTAATAGATTATGCAGGATTACATATCTTCAAAGTATTTTAGTATTCACAGGTGAATCCCACTGCCTGACTGAGTGATATACACATGGATAGGCTTTGTATGCAATATGCATATATGTACAAACATAGCTATTGGATAAAATTACTACGAAGGGTGAGTGTATTTATGAAAATTATTTAGTTACTTTTACTATTTGGCTTGCCGTTTATAAGAAAACAAACTTATGTTTTACACTGTTTTCCTTAAGCTAGGTTAGGTATCTATAAATAGCTTAACATTATATATATATATATATGTTTTCTTTGATACATTAAACAGTTTCCCCCTTCTTCACTGTTAAAACAGAGGAGATAGCTCTTTTTTTATATGTGATAATTTAAACACAGAAAAACTACTGTACTTTATTGTAATTATGTCAATAATATAATTACGTAATATAGATTTCACATACATTTATACTAGTGAACCTTTCAAAAGGCTACATATTCAGTTCTAATTATGATAAACTAGAAATATGTTTTTTTTTTATATATATATATATATATATATATATATATACATGGTTGTGAGAATGTTCCCATAATTATGCACCACTTGATGATGCAAGTGGTGCAAAATTATGCACCACTTGATGATGCAAGGAAAATGTGTGTGCATGTGTACATACTGTATATATGGCCTTGAGAAAGGACCGAAGGTGGTCCGAAACGTTGGCCGTGCTGATTGAAATAAAATAGTGTTTAATGCACCCGTGAGTGCCCATTTTTTCTTTGGTTATATATATATATATATATATTATATATATATATATATATATATATAATCTCAAAAGTGAGTACACCCATTTTTGTAAATATTTTATTACATCTTTTCATATGACAACAATGAAGAAATGACACTCTGCTACAATGTAAAGTAGTGAGTGTACAGCCTGTATAACAGTGTAAATTTGCTGCTCCCTTAAACACACAGCCAAAAATGTCTAAAACTTGGCAACATAAATAAGTACACCCCTAAGTAGAAATGTCCAAATTTGGCCCAGTTAGACATTTTCCCTCCCCGGTGTCATGTGACTCTTAGTGTTGTGAATGGGGAGCAGGTGTGTTAAATTTGGTGTTATAGCTCTCACACTCTCTTATACTGGTCACTGGAAGTTCAACATGGCATCTCATGACAAAGAACTCTCTGAGGATCTGAAAAAAAGAATTGTTGCTCCACGTAAAGATGGCCTAGGTTATAAGAAGATTGCCAAGACCCTGAAACTGAGCTGCAGCACGGTGGGCAAGACCATACAGCGATTTCACAGGACAGGTTCCACTCAGAACAGGCCCATGATCGACCAAAGACGTTGAGTGCATGCGCTCAGCATCATATCCAGAGATTGTCTTTGGGAAACAGACATATGAGTGCTGCCAGCAGGCCCGGACTGGGACAAAAAATAAGCCCGGGCATTTAAGCCTGAGCAGCCCATTTTTATTTATTTATTGTAAAGCCCACCCTTCATGTACCATCATTGCATTTACTCACTCATTCACACAAATCATTAACACATTCATTAATGCAGTCTCACAAATCATTCAAGCAATTCATCCACAAATGAATTCATAAATTATCATACGCATTCACACTACCCCCTCTCTCCATCTTATATGCCCCTACTGACTATGTTCTCCCTTTTCACCCTCTATGTACCCCCTTTCCCACTTCTCAATATGTACCCCCTCTCATTATCTATCCCCTCTCCCCATTTCTCACTATCTAACCCTCCCTCACCCTACTTACCTTGTTGCCGGAGCAAGCAGCAAATGCGACCGGGCCCGCGGCAGGGCCGGATTGACTTAGGGGCTAATGGAGCTGCAGCTCCAGGCCCCTACCTTAAAATAGGCCCAGTCAGGACCGGACTGACTGCGCCTGTGCGGCCTCTACGGCCGCATTAACGCAGGGCCCCTCAAGCCTGCCGCAACTGCGACCGGGTCCGCCACTCTAAGGGGCCGGGAAGCCCCCACCAGGGCCGGCATTAGGGGTCTGCGGCCGCACAGGGCGTAAATTAAAACATCGGATTTTTTTTTTTTACTTTATTTAACATCCTCCATGTTAAATAAAGTTAAAAAAAAACTGTTTTGTTTGTCAGTTTGATGGATGCCAGGAGAACATTACCTGTGTGACTCCACTGTACCAACTGGAGGGGGAACAGTGAAGGGAAATCTTAATGGTTCAGCAAGATGTTTTGGACAATCCTATGCTTTGTATGAACAGTTTGGGGTCCATAAAGACATGGTTGGATGAGTTTGATGTGGAAGAACTTGACTGGCCCTATACAACACCTTTGGGATGAACTGGAACACAGATCGTGACCCAGGCCTTTTTGTCCAAAATCAGTGCCTGACCTCACAAATGCTCTACTAGATGAATGGGCAAACATTCCCACAGAAACACTCTTGTGGAAAGCTACAAAGAGGGGATAAACTGCATATTAATGTATTTAAAGGTGATGTCATAAAAGTCCCAATTGGTTCAATAGTCATTGGTCCATATAGTGTATTATACACACAGTTTTATATACATTAAAGTTCCTGTTTGCTATCATCTGCTAATTAGCCTTTTTGACATTGCACTTCTTTTTGTTGCTGGTACAGATTAGACACCTATGACACCTGATTAGTTATTATTGTGAAAAAATCATGTCATACATTTGTCTGTTTATCTTAATCTACATGAAAATGCAATAAATACATACATTCATTATTTGGTCATTTTTACCAATAGATCTGCCTCGTTGTAGAGCTATAATCAATAAATTTGTATCATTTCCAACACTGTGTAACGTCCACATACAGTGGAGAGCCAAAGTCATCAAACTTTATAGGATTTAAGGAATTAGTATAAATTTATAGATACATGTCAATTTGTAATTCTGTCGATTCACCCCATATATCTTGCTCATTAAGGAGAGTTGTATGACAAGGTGTTTTTTATTTGACCTTTTAAATAAGCTTTAAGTGATTTGTGGGACACCTGGGTCAAAGGCCCAGAACCTTTAACCACCCGGAGAGTGGTTTTAACAAGATCAAAAAAATATCATCTAGGCTTCAATTGGCAAGAATAATGAGGTGATGATCAGACTGATGATGTCATGCCTGAGCTCCATGAGAGGCAAACACATGATTCTTTAGCCTTGACACGACCACATGCAGCTTTGTTTAAAAGGACAGAGCCAAATAGTAACATAAGATATTAAAAAGGTAACATGATTCAATTCAATTGTCAAGGGATATATCATAAACTGTACACACAAAAATCCCCTAGTGTTTCTTCTTTCATAAGACTTTAGAATCCTAATATTAATGACCCATGTAGCTTTCAATAATAGCTACATTTACATTAGAAATTATGGCTATTACTTGTTTACATCAAATGATTGTTACTCATATTGCATGAGCTCACTGCATTCATGTACTAAAACCTTTACGGGTTTATTAGTCAGTGTCTCATGCTACTCATTGAAAATTATTTAATAATGAAGCAATGGTAGCGGAGCAGGGGTGAGAGATGTCGCCACACATATGTATGACAAAAGAATACATGGGATTTTGGCAGAAAGACGTTATAAATAAAATGGAACAGTACAGATATGAGAATGCAAATTGAGTAAAAAGTAAGAACTGGGGGTTTAATTCACTCTATCCCCTAAGCAAGTCATGAGTAGGGGCTGCTACAAACACTGTTTTGATTTTGGGATGCAACACACAGTTTTGTGTTAGGTTGAACCTTCAACTTTCACCAGAAAATGTAACCCCTCCACAACTTGTTTGCCAATATTAAGAAAGATAATACTAAAGTATTGGAAAATAAGAATTGGGAAATCATCTTTCAGCCATCTAATGTGCTCATGGCAAGTAATAATCCATACTAACGATAGCAAAGTGCCGGATTTAAAGTAATGAGTGAAACATACCCTAAGAATCAGTAATGTATCCTAAAGCAGAACTTGTTTTAGAACAATAAAGATTACAGATGAAGTGACAACAAGCACCTGCAGCCTGAAACCTGGAATAGTCTTTACTCACATCCTCTTCCTGCCCTAGCTCTCAGATGAATTAAATGCTGTCTAAGGTATTGATTGTGAGTAACAGATTCCTCTGAGCTCTTCTTTATGTTTGCTGAAAGCTGTAATGGTTTCACCTCCAGTACTCATAAAAAAACCACAGTCCATAAGGGACTCAACAAAATATGTTTCTCCTTTGCCATTTTGAAAATATGCCTGTCCATTTGCTTTCTTAATGTGGAGTATCATATCATAAAGGATGTCAAATAAAACCAGCCACAATAAAAGCAAGCTGCTACAGCAAAACATTTACAATTAGAAGCTAAACTACCACTTAGTTAATGTTGGTTGGAGAGATTTCCACCTTCTTATGTCTTTGTAATTCATAGATACTTATTCTAGGTTATACTTCTTATATATATAATATACTGTGTGTGTTACCATATATATATGAAATATTGTAGCCACTGGCCACCAGGTATGAGGTATTTTGCACACACATATTTGGTTGGCCACAAGACTGGTACAACCATATTACACATGCACGCTTTGTCATAACATAAGGCCGACTTTTGTACCACTATGTCTTAATGTGTGTTAACCTTCCTGTCAAAGTGTATATTATTAACATTACTGTCATTAATTTTCACAACCCCCCTATTGTAATAGTGCTACAGAATCTGCGTCTAGCCAGGTTACATAGTTACATAGGCTGAAAAAAGAGATGCGTCATCAAATTCAGCCTTTCCTATATCTGTTAATTTGTTGCTGTTGATGCAAAAGGCGGCAAAAAAAAATTGCACTAACCAGGGAAAACAATTCCTTCTTGACCTTGAAATGGCAGTCAGATTTATCCTGGTATCCATCCAGTTGCTGTTTAAACGTCTGTAGATAAAACTACCTCTGCAGGCAGAGAATTCCACATCCTTATTGTCCTTTCTGTAAAAAAAACCCTTTCCTCTGCCTTAGACTAAATCTCCTTTCTTCCAATCTTAATGCGTGACCACGTGTCCTATGCATAGTCCTGTTTATGAACAGATTTCCACACAATGGTTTGTATTGGCCCCAAATATATTTATAACATGCTATCATATCCCCTCTGAGGCACTGTTTTTCTAAACTAAACAGATTTAAATTTGTTAACCTTCCTTCATAACTAAAGTGCTCCATTCCTTTTATTAATTTTGTAGCCCGCCTCTGCACCATTTCTAGTGCTATGATATCCTTCTTTAGAATAGGTGCCCAAAATTACACAGCATATTCAAGGTGTGGCCTTACCATTTATTTATACAGAGGCAAAATTATATTTTTATTTCGCGAATTGATCCCCCTTTTTATACACGACAATACCTTACTGGCCTTAGCAACTGCTGACTGACACTGCACATTGTTGCCTAGTTTGTTGTCTATAACAATTCCCACATCTTTCTTTGTTGTTATTACTAATTCACTACCATTTAGGATGTAGGTTGCATGTGCATTCCCTACCCCGAAGTGCATAACTTTATGTTTATCTATATTAAATTTCATCTGCCATTTGTGTACCCAGCCCCCCTGTCTATCTAGACAGCACAGTAATATCCTGCTCACACTGTATTACTTTACCTAGTTTAGTGTCATCTGCAAACACAGAAACATGACTTTCAACTCCTATTGCCAGGTCATTTATAAATATGTTGAATAAAATTGGTCCCAGAAAAGAACCCTGTGGGACACCACTTACCACTTTTGTCCAGCTTGAAAATTTACCATTTATAACAACTCTCTGTATTCTTTCACTAAGCCAAGGTTCTACCCAAGAACAAGAATTTGCATCTAGAACAATTTCTTTCAGTTTGAATACTAACCTATTGTGTGGAGGTTGATATACACTCACTGGGAACTTTATCAGGTACACCTGCTTGTTAACACAAATAGCTAATCAGCCAATCACATGGCAGCAACTCAATGCATTTAGGCATGTAGATGTGGTCAAGACAACTTGCTGAAGTTCAAAGCGAGCATCAGAATGGGGAATGTGGAAGTGACTGAATGTGGTATGGTTGTTGGTGCCAGACGGACTGGCCTGAGCATTTCAGAAACTGCTGATCTACTAGAATTTTCACACACAACCATCTCTAGCGTTTACAGAGAATGGTCCAAAAAAGAGAAAATATCTAGTGAGCGGCAGATGTGTGAACGAAAAAACCTTGTTGATGTCAGAGGACAGAGGAGAATGGGCAGACTGGTTCGAGATGACAGAAAGGCAACAGTAACTCAAATAACCACTTGTTTCAACCAAGGTATGCAGAATACCATCTCTGAAAGCACAACACATCGAACCTTGAAGCAGATGGGCTACAACAGCAG
Source organism: Spea multiplicata (assembly GCA_009364415.1). NCBI lineage: Eukaryota > Metazoa > Chordata > Amphibia > Anura > Pelobatidae > Spea > Spea multiplicata. Next base: position 15,554 of record VKOC01020459.1, read on the forward strand.
AACACCGAGCATTTGCTCTGAAAAAAACTAATCTTATATTCGAGCAAATACAGCCTTTTTTTAATTCAGAATGACATTTGGAGGGCGTTCCAAAAGGAGGAGGTCCCTAAAAACTTCTGGACTCACCTTTCATTATAGAATTTTTTTAAAAAAAGTTCCCCATAGTTAGGACAGTTAAAGAGATGCAACAGCAGTATTAGTAGTAGAGCACTGTGTCTGGGCAGACAGACACTGACAGATGATAGGCGATATTCTAGATTATAGAAATAAAAAAAAAAAAAGCTTTCTCCAGGGTAAGGATAGTGTACAGCAGCAGCAGCAGCAGCAGCAGCAGTAGTAGTAGTAGTACAACACTGGGCAGGCAGACACTGGCAGATGATTGGCACATGCAGCACCATGCATTTCCCAATATTATATATTATACTTATTATATTGTCACCAATATTTATTGTCATTAATATGTATTTATCCATGAAGAATAATAGATGATATGATAGAAAGATAATAAAAAAATAACTTGTCCATAAATTACAGGACTGCCTAGTAGCATAAATCGCCAACTGTGTTGATCAACTAAACTCTCCTTAGGAACAGGGGGAAAATGTCTGCTGCAGTCACTGTAATACACTATAGTAGTCACTACAGCATCTCCAATCTAACCCTACAACAGTACATTTTCTGCACTACAATAAACTATTAATTAATTTGCAGTATGGTAAGTGAGCAATGAACATTAATCTCAGCCTCTGTTAACCTGTCACTGTCTCACAGTCCAACTCTCATCAGTCTGTAACTGCTGCTACTGACAAGTATCAGCACATTTATTTATCTAATGCTTGTACCTTCCCCTTCTAAATTAATCACAGTACCATCAATGAGACCAACTGTGTTTTTTTGCCACTTTTATCTAATAGTCATTGATATGTACCCTCCTATATTACCTCATCAATGGTGCCAAAACAGCTTGTGTTGGCAGTGGCTACATTTGGCAACAAATGGATGCTGGAGATCGCCTTTGTTTCTGTTTGTACGAAAACGAATGCATACGTCTATTAAATAGTGACCTTAGACAATGACTGTCAATTCTTAGCCACAGAGCCCAATAATGGAAGAAAACTGATTTTATCCTAGTAAGGACTGAAAGTGCTAAATATGAGAGAAGAAAGAATATACTGATAACAGAAGTGAACATCAGAAAATGTCTAAATTGTTATTTAAGTCATTCTTCAAAATGGAGACTTAACGGGACTTTTCTTGATTATTTTGGTGATCCATAACAGCTATAACAGGTAAGTAATAGCAATCAGATAGGCCAGCCACTCAAAACAGTAATGGAGCATAGAAGAAAAGATAATAGTATGAGGAACAAGCTCAAACAGATCCCCCACTTTATGGACTCCAACTAATATATCACACTTAGAGTTGCTCTCTCAAAGATAACAGTTAAGGTAAACTATAAACGTATCTCTTTATGATGTGTTTATTACTTTGGTCAAGAATCAAAGTATTCATTAATCGAAGAATCAAAGTATTGGAGAAGAAAATAAATAAGAACAAATTATCAACAATTTAATTAGAGAAAGAGCAAATCAAATACAAATAGCCTACTTCATGTTGAGACAGAATAAAAATAACTTTTGGTACACTCTCCTCTCCCTGAACTAAATAATACAGTTGTAATCACTGTTTGCAAACAGAAAATATTTCCCTAAACCCAATTAAAACAATTGCTCTGCATATTCAATGAAAAACTTTCAATGCCCCAAAATGAGTAAATGGGTAACTTCAGGTTTCCTACAAGGGATGTATTTGGAAAGAAAAAAGATTCCATAATATTTGGTAACACAAAAAAATGGATATTGACATACTTGTTACCGGAAAGTTATTTTGAAGAGGGTGCTGGTGCCTTTTAGAGGACTAGTATATAGTAAGATATAGAGCCATATGCTCCCAAAACCTCAGAACTTTCTTTTTATATCTACAGAAGTAACCTTAAAAGGGACATGCTTGTTGATGGCGTAAGGAAAGAAGGTTGTATGCTTTTTGGAACAGGTTGGTTTTTACTGGGCATTTAAAATTAGAATAAGAGGGGAAAGGTCTGATGGAACTGGAAAGAGAATTCCAGAGAAGCGTTACAGGATGTGTGAAATCCTGCATATGGGAGTGAGAAGAGGTGATAACAGTGATACAGTGAAGTCATTGGAGGAGTGAAGATGGTATTTGGGGGTAGGTTTGCATATGAAGGTTGATATATAGGGGGTACAGAGTTGTTGAGGGCTCTATAGGTCAGGGTCAGAAGTTTGAATTTAAATCTCTTTATTTTCCATAAAGTCAGTGAAAGTACATTGTGGGTAACAAAGTTCATTTTAGGTCATTCATTGCATCAATTTGCAAGGACCTGTATAGTGCAATAGAAGAAGTTTCCCTAGAAAGCTAAAGTAAATGCTGCTTCTATAACTTGGTGAACTGTAAACTGCCCAACAGTTAATTATTTAGTCACAGAGAAGCATTTTTTTGTTCAGTTTAATTTTGAATCTCTCATGCATTGCTATAAACCTTTGTTCTTTTTTTAATTCTTCTCCATTTCAGATTAGCTGGTCTTTAAAATGGAAGCTAACTGTTGAATTTTCAAAAATGTTGCAGCTTTGCTTTTTGCTCTTTGTTCACAAGCACACATTCCAAATAGTCAGAGCAACCTTGATGTGTGCAACATCAATATGGCCATTAACTAAATTAAAATTAAAATCCATGGAGAGACAGAGATAAAAGGCTACTCTGTTGGTTAAACACTGTGACAATTTATTTTAAGGTAAACAAACTGTAATTAAATCTATAAGGCAATTTATCAAACTTTTTAACTTGAGTTTGCTAACTGTTGAAATCTTGCTGACTGGATGGGATCCTTCAGAATACATACAATGACGTACAGTAGGGATATCCATTATTAATGCAAATTGCTGGTCTGTTCCAGGCTCACCAGCCTAGTCTCCCTAACCTGAGCCCTGCACTCTGTATGTAAAAAATTGCATTAATACAGATATTTTAAAGAATACTTTGTAGGCTATTCAATAAGGGCCCCTACCCTAAAAACAAATAACTGTCCTATATAGTTAATTACCACCTCAATGCACCACCTTGCAGCCCATACATTAATGCTTAATTCAAAGGTTGTTCGTTATGTGTCTTAAACACAACCAGATATGTCTTGGGTTTTTTTGTTTTTCAATATCATGTATTAATAAAGGCTGCAGTTTAATGCATAAAACAGACTAGCATAAAGGTCAAAGGGTAGCAAACACAGAGACATTTCGATGTCTTTGTACTGCAAAGAAGTGAGAAAATTCACGCTGTTATATGTATAATTATTCCAATGTTATGATTCGCTCTATGATTTAATTTCCAACGTTGGAAAACCTCAAACTTTATTGACTTCCTGGTCTTGTCTTCTGATAAAGGATTGCCTTATATCTATTCCAGGTATTTTTAAATTTCCCCGCTATACTGAAACATTTAGTAGTATAATAAGTTTATGGACTAATTCTATGAACAAGTTAGAAAATCAACACCCAATTTGCATTTCAGCAATGTTAATTAAATTTGGAAGAGGCTACTGGATGGAAACCAGTTTTCATTGATGACAGTATGGTTCCCCCCAAGGCTGGAGCAAGGATTTTTGTCACCCTAGGCAAAAACTATATATTGCACTTGGGGACGGAGTTTATCTCTCCTGTTCATCCTCTTTATCTCTTCTTCTTTCTCTCTTTTTCTCCCGACTGACCTGTCCAATTACCATCCCATCTCAGAACTTCCTCTTGCTTCCAAATTTCTTGAAATAATTGTTTATACAGAATTAACTAGGTTTCTTGCGGTGGATCTGGATCTTCGTCTTATAGTCTGACCTCAATTTGAGGTCTGTTAATAAGACAACCTTGAATATAAGATGAGGGGTATTTTTCTGAAAAAAACCTTGTCTTATAATCGAGCAAATACGTTAATAATAACTAGATACTAAGTACTAACACACACATACTAGCATACATACACACCCATAAATTACACAACCAGACACCCACACAAGCATATCCAGAGAACCCTACTAACACAACCAGACACACACATATTAACATACTGAAGGAAAGATACATGTTCACATGCTTACATACCGGGTCACACGCTCTAATGTACCCATTCAGACATACAGGGGAGTATAGGTGCTGTAGGTGGGGGGACCTGGCTTGCAGTGGGGCCTGAGGGAAAATTAGTTAATTATAAAATTAAAAACAAAATACTTAAAAAAAAGATTCGAAGATGGCCACTGGGCGTGCGGCCATCTTCAAATTCATTACCGTGGTCCACCTCCGCAGGTGATTAAAAGCGTAAAGGGGGGCCCCAAATAGGGTGACCACATTTTGTTCTGCCATTTAATCATATACATACACTCATTACAGACATGAGTAGATATAGAATGTTAACCCCTCTAATACCAGGCATGAGTAGATTCAGAGAATTAACTCCTCTATTACCAGACATTACACACACAGTCACACAAGCAGACAAACAGGAGAGACTTCTAAACTCTCAGGCAATCAGGAGAGTTGAGAAGTCTATCCTGATTGGCTGAGACCTCCTTCACTTACACTCCTCATTGCCTTGTACCGGATTGTGGGACTGTCCCGGGCAATCTAGGACATGTGGTCACCCTAGCCAGTATGACTGCCAGTGGGCCCCCGAAGGTTAGTGGGCCCTGGGCAAATGCCCACTTTGCCCACTGAATAAAGCGGCCTTGTGCATACCAAGACAAACACTAATATACATAACCAAAAACACTAACATTCATACCCAGACACACGCTAACACTAAATACCCAGGCAAAGACACACTAAAATACCCAGGCAGACACAAACTAACATACACAGACACATGGTAGTGCTGCTCCTGGGTTCCCCTCCACAGCAACAGGGGAGTACTGTAGTAAACCCTCTGATTGAAAGGATATATATATGTCATGATTGCACATTGCGTGATCCCTCAATGAGGTATTATAGCAGGTGACGTTTCTTTATGTGACGTATGTAATGGTAACCAAGGGGTCTCCCAGGATATCCCTGGCGGCATTCCTTGAAGAAAAAGCTGTCTACAAGATGGTAACAATTAACTCTAGAGTAACTGTATGCTAAGCAGGACATGCATTCTTATATTAGAATCTCATTATCCATGTGCCCCTCATCACTTCATGGATATTTATATAGTCACCTTTTTCTGTATGATCTATATTAATTAAGGTATTCAAGTATTATTTCATTTGTAGTCTATTATCTTTTCAGAAAATTAAGCTATTTACTGAAATTGGAATAGCTAATAAATCTAAATGGCTGGAGAAAGGCCAAACTGAGAAGTTCTCCAGATGTTCTAATGTAAACAGATTCCCCATAATATGAATTTCCTCATCTGTTGGCAACCAGAACATTTTACATCTTTTTGTAGTATTATCACCCCTTCAAACTCTGCCTCATTCAATTAATGTTAACTACAGGATATCGTTTAATCTTAACAGATAAGTAGGTAGTGTAGCATGCCTCTGATGGGATATTATTTTCATAAATATTAAAACCAAAAACTTTGAACTTAGCTGGAGAAAGAGATTTGGTCATACATTCATACTAGGCATAATTTATTTGGCACCTCGACTATCAAATATAGATGTTTTGATTTGTTCTTTTATCTAGTGTGATTGATTCATTTTTAATATAATGTTCCATGAAATGAAACCGATTAAAATAAACATAACTTCTTATTTGACGTCAGTAATAATAATGTACAATTCCAACACTTTGAGCAGAAAAGTGGAAAACACCAATTTCTAAATCTTTTATGGGGTACAGAAGAAAGACATAACATTTTATGAGGCAAAACCAGATATTAAGCTTTAATGGTAATTTAGCTGAAATGCTGCAAAAAGAAGCCAATGTTTTTGGGACAAAAGTATATTATCACTGTCTGTGAATTACTTTTAAAAATGGCATTAGGTAGGCTATATTTATCTTATTCTGAGCATCTGACTTAACCCTGGCAGCAGTAGACTTATTTTGATGCAAGTTACAGTAACGACTCTCTTATTTAACCATCATGTTTCTATGGAAGCCAGACTTCCTTGTCCATAGCCTCTGTTTTCCTGCTACTAATAATGTAATCTGCATTGTCAATTGAGTATGTGACAGCACTTCATGGATACGGCCAGCTCCTTTGCTGTATTGCCAGAAAGCCCTCTACACTGAACAAGAGGGAGGTGATGTGCAGGAAATATCACCAGAGAATTAATGGGCTCTTTCACTTAACAACTTGAAAATAAATGTGAAAATCTTACATTCAATAGAAAATGTTGTCTTAAAAATATTGCCACTTTAAGCTGTCCTAAAATGTTTCTGCTTGAGAATAAAATACAGTACAGTATACAGTAATGTATGTTAGTATTGACAAAAACCTGGTTCTTCACGTTCAAAAAAGACAGACGGAAGGATTTTCCGGGAGTAGGGATTAAGAACTTAGTCCCGACTCCTAGACTTACCTCTTTATCTTCCCAACTTCGAGGGGGAGGCGGGGTCACGCAACTGTCACGGTCCGCGTCACAGACCGCAACGCAGCAATTCCCCCGAGTACCCGCGGCTAGCGGGTACTCGAAACCTACCTCTCCCGCAGCTCTGGGACCTTGCTTCGAGGTGCCAGCATCCAGCAGGCACCCGGGGCAGGTCCTTCTCTGTATCCCCGTCGCAAGTGATGGGCGGTACGCACAGGGGCGAACCACGCCCCCTCTCTTATAGCATGCCTCCCTGGAGGCAACGTAACGTAATTAGCGTTACGTCATCTGTTGGGGGCGGAGCTTGGGTGAAGCGGCAGATTCAAAAGCCGAGCACTGACTCTCATTCAGTGCTCGGTTATTGTACTGGCTGAGCAGTTCCTTCTACAGTATACTTACCGTTCTCCGTTGCTGAATTGTGCCTGTTCCTGACTTTTGCTGCCTTCTCCATTCCTGACCCGGCTTGTATGATTACCATCTCTATTGCTGACTCCTGCCTGTCCCTGACTTCGCTGCTTTCTCCATTCCTGACCCGGCTTGTATGATTACCATCTCCGTTGCTGACCAGTGCCTGTTCCTGACTTCGCTGCCTTCTCCCCTCCTGACCCGGCTTGTCTGACGATTCCTGAGTGCCATTACTGCATACTGGGTTCCTCATTTGTATTCTCAAGATCCTTGTGACAGCAACATTGCATGAATGTTAATGTATAGGTGTGTATGAGCATGGATGTGTATGTGTAAGTGTATGTCTGAACAATGTATGTAAAAGTGGTGTGAGATGGAGTATGTGTGTGTGTGTGTGTGTGAGAATGAGTGTGTACATGTGTGTTAGTGAGTACGAGTTAGTGTCTGTTAGCTGTTATATGTTGGAGGGGGACAAGGGGCAATGATGGCACAGATGAGTTGTTTGAGGGCACTGACAAGCTGAAGCAAAGATGACACAGTTAGGCTGTTGGGGGCACTGATAAGCTTCTTGGAGAAAAGGTGGCACTCACAAGCTGTTTTGGGGCAAAGGTGGCATTGTGGGATATGTTGCTTAGTGAAATTGGGGGCCCTGGGGCAATTTTTACACTGAGGACCTGCAGTTTTGACTTACGTCCCTGAGTGTGTGTATGCATGTGGGGAGGGGGGTTTATGTGTGGTGTGTTTCCCTCCATCTGGTCAGGACAGAGACCTCTATGACAGAGACCTCTATGACCAGTATTTGCACCAAGATCTGATATCCAGCCAGAAGTCAGGGAACATCCCATGTTTACCATCTTCCCCACAGACTACAATAGCGGCCCCCTACATGGCTGAGTTGGGTTGAGTGCAAATATTGAGCTGTGTGCAAAGGAGAGCCTGATTGAGAATTATGTTTTTTGCTGCTACTATTGTATTTAATCCCTTAAGGACAATGGGCGGCCCCTAAACCCATTGAAAACAATGCATTTTAGGCATGTACATGTACGGGCTTTGTCATTAAGGGGATACATTACCCCCTTAATACCAGTGTGTTTCCCATTAAACTGAGGTCATGATTTTACCCTCAAACATCCAGTCTCAGCTGATATTTCTTGAGGGAAGGCAGTAGTGTGGCCGATAATAAGTGTGAGATTGAGCGGTCGGAGTAGTGGAGGCAGCTGACTTTAGAGGATATACCTCTACAGAGGGGTACAAAGATCTGTTACAGTGTGTCTTGTTATGTTCGCGAGTGTCTGTGGGGGGGGGTAGTGTGTGAACATATGCTTTTGGCGATGTTAGTTTGTATGTGTGTGAGTATATTAGCATGTGAACACATGTTAGTATGTGTGTGACTGGTCGTGTCAGTTTGAGTGTCTGGGTATGTTTGTGTGGGTGCCTGGGTGTGTATGTTAGTGTCAAGTATCTGTGCGTGTTAGTGCTGAGTTTCTGAATGTGTTTGTTAGTGCTGAGTGTCTAGTGAGTGTCTAGATGTGCATCAGTGATGAGACCTCAATAAACGTTTACTGGCCCACGTAATTCCAAAAAATTGACTGCAAAAGCAGATTAGGATTTACACAATGCCTAAAACAAAGCAAGAATTCAGCGTATAGCCGGTGAATACCATTCAATCTAAGGCATAAAAATTCCAGATTCTGTCACATTATATGACCATATAGTGCTTAGCCCGGCACTGTCAAAGTACCCCAAGTTTGGGGAGTCCATGTAATTTTTCATGGTTCTATTGCTTACCAAGGAGCTGAATCAATGGGAATTCACTGCATTTCAACCCGAATGAAACTCTCAAGTAATTTAAAGCCTTCTCTGGACACCATTAGCTTAGCTACACAGTGGTAATATTATCCTAAAAAGGACAATAAAATCAAACTATTAACAGTCAACAAACTCCCACACACACCCAGTGGCCCCATTAATGTACTAACATATAATTGACCTTTTTACCACCATTTTAGTGACTCGCAGGATGAGCTTTAGTATACAGTAGGAATCATAACTATAATTTGGATGGTAGGGTAAATCAGGACTGGATTTTCAGTTTTAAACAATGGAAGTTATGAAGACATATGATGAATACCCATGGATCTGGGTAGTACTACTTCTATTATTACTAATTACTGATATATCTACAAAATAAAGGCAATGTATGCATATGTGGCCCTTCTCATATGAGAAGGGGATTGGTGTTTGCACACGCACAGTGTATCTCCTGCAGATTTAAGACTAACTGGGATTACCCCCAACCAATGCATGGCTAGCCCACCCTCTCACCTAGCCGTTCCCTAAAAGGGGAAAAGCTTTTGATATCCTACCCTGGGAAGGTCCCAGCTATACACACGAGTTGAATATAAAAATGATAACCTTGTGCTTGCTTTTTTCTAAATAGGTGTATACATCAGGATTTAGGTATACACAACTTTTCTATCACTGTATCATCTAAAAGATTTTGCCTGATTATTCTACATTTCCTTATGTGCATCAAAATTGCTCCTTGAGCACAACGCCCAATTACTCTATTACACTACTTACACACAGTAACACACTGGCACCTTCTGGCTCAGAGGCAGGTAAGGCCACTTATACACACTAGAATGCACACACTCACCATAACAGACACTCACTAAAATAGCCTCACTCAATCATTACACCTCACTCCCATCATATCTATCACATATCACACATTAATTCCTCGCACCAATCATTCCTCGTACAGTAACATTTATCACACCTCACTCCCATCTCACACATGAGATGTCACTCCTTCACACCTATCACATATAACTCACACATCACACCTCACTCCCGTCACAGCTATCAATCACACCTCACATCTGTCACACATCACATCTCACTGTTATCAGACATATCAATCACACATCCCACCTCCCATCAGATCTCACACCTTACCTGGAGCCCTTCTTTGCAGCCGCATTTGCCCTCCTGTCCCCGGGCCAGCCCACACTGGATGATACCATAAATTGCAAAAAATGGTATAACGGCTGTGGACCTTTGCACATGGCAATGGCTGTAAGTAATAGGGGGATCCAGTCCTCTTCTAGGTACGTTACAAATCATGGTGGTTATTGTCTTAATGTTTAATAGTTTTATTCTCTTTGTCCTTTGGTCTGTGGATGAAATTAAGATGACGAGTAGACCTTTATATAGATACCTTGACAAAACACATGCCAGAAATGGGAAGTTATTTGAGTGCTATGGTCAGAAGTTATAGATTTAGGAAGACTGTGTAGACAGAAAAAAAAATTCTAAAAGAGTGTGGCTGTCTGGGTAGTGGAAGTTAGTGTTTTGGCTGGGATAAAGTGTACCATCTTAGTAAATCTATCTTTGACAACCAGGGTAGTAGTGCACAGCAAAATCAAAAAGGTTGAGTGCCCACCCCCCAATGGACAGTATATCCAAATAATGTCATCTTAGTCCATTTTATTAAAACATAATTCCTTTATGTCATGCTCATAAAATCGACAACATAGCATGAGTAATGTTTCACGTGTTTTACCAACAGGTGATAGAGAAGTCTGTCCTGGGGTACTAGGTTTGGTGGGACCGCTGATGCACTGGAACTACTGTGAGGATGGAATTCCCACAAATGGTGAATAACAGCCATGTTATTCAGGATAGTCTCCTTCTTCTCCAACTGTGAGTCTGGCTGGTCTGACATACCAGACAGAGCAGCTCAGACTCAGCATGTCTGGACTGAGGGAGCACTGATACCTCAAATTCCCCCTGTTCTCTGGTTTGAACTGTACTAGAGGCACAAATATTAGTCATGTGCAAATGGGCCAAAGATTATTCTGACAAAATTTCCAGTTTTGGCCCACTCAATTTTCGGGCAATACATTTCTCTCCCTGCACATTCGTGTTGGATGGAGATGGAAGATAGATTAGAAGAGAAAGAAAAGATGCAGAGGAAGAAGATGCAGAGGAAGATGCAGAAGCAGAGAATGTCATCAGAGAAGGTAGGGAAAGATTTAGAGAGCATGAGAGAGAGAGTGAATGAGGGTGTGAGGTAGTGAGTAAGAGTGAATGCAGATCTACGAATTTTGAATGAAAGTTCTGAGCATTTTGCTTCCTTTTCGTTCGATTCATAGCTGTTGCCTGTACCATGGGTGACCGGCTGTGCATGCTACCATCTAAACAGTCCAAATCTGACCACTTGCATAAGTGGGAACAGGGGAGGGTGATGTACAGATGAGGCTGCTCAGGAAAGCCAGACCAGCTTGCCATATTAAATTAAAAAAACAAGTATTATAGTAGCGCTGTCCGGCCGCATCAGCACCCAGCGGCCGCTCAGATTAGATTTCGGGCAGCCTGGGGGGGCAATTGCCTCCCTGCCCAGCCCGCCCCTGGCGCCGGGGAGGCCTCCAATGCCGTTTGCAGCCGCTCAGCGGCAGTCTTCAGTGTTAGTCTGCTGGCCGCCCAGCCCATGGACCTGCCGGCCCACCGGGAAATTTCCCGGTATCCCGGTGGGCCAGTCCGGCCCAGTGTGTATGTGTAAATGTGTGTTAGAGTGAGTGTGTTAGTTTAACCACATGTGCCAAAAATGAGCAAGCTCAATGTGCACGGGAAGACTAATGTATACAGAGAAGGGGAAAATTCAGTATTTTGCCTAGGCAGATACAAGATAGACCCAAGCAGGCTTCAACTTGATGCACAAATGCTGCAATGGGGTTACAGCACAGTATATAATTGCTTTATTATACTATTTATTTTTGTATTGATATTTAATTATATTATTGATGTTATTACCATGATTATTTTTTATTGATGTATTACTTTATTTATTGATTATATTAATCATTTAGAGTTTTTATTATATTTTGCAGTGTAAGAAAGAGGATGAGGAGTAGCTGTGTGTGTTTGTATATGTATAGTATTACTTATGTGTATGTGTTAGATAGTGTGTACAGTGTAGGAAAAAAATATTGATCCCCTGCTGATTTTGTAAGTTTGCCCACTGACAAGTACCTGATCCATCTATATGGAAGAAACACAAAATAGCTGTCAATCTCCCCAGTCTGGGGCTCCATGCAAGATCTCACCTTATGGAGTTTCAATGATCATGAGAACGGTGAGGAATCAGCCCAGAACTACACGGGAGGATCTTGTCAATGATTTCAAGGCAGCTGGGACCATAGTCACCAAGAAAACAATTGGTAACACTCTACGCTGCAGCGCCCGCAAGGTCCCTGTGCTCAAGAAAGCACATGTACAGGACCATCTGAAGTTTGCCAATGAACATCTGAATGATTCAGAGGAGAACTGGGTGAAAGTGTTGTGGTCAGATGAGACCAAAATTTAGCAACTCAACTGACCATGTTTGGAGGAGGAGGAATGCTGCCTATGACCCCAGGAACACCATCCCCACCTTTAAACATGGATGTGGCAACATTATGCTTTGGGGTGTTGTTCTGCTAAGGGGACAGGACAACTTCACCGCATCATGGGGCCATGTACTGTGAAAATCTTTGGGTGTTGGGTGAAAACCACCTTCCCTCAGCCAGGGCATTAAAAATGGCATGTGGATGGGTATTCCAGCATGACAATAACCCAAAACACACAGCCAAGGCAGCATAGGAGTGGCTCAAGAAGAAGCACATTAAGGTCCTGGAGTGGCCTAGCCAGTCTCCGGACCTTATTCCCATAGAAAATCTGGTTTGAGTTGCCAAATGTCAGCCTCGAATCCTTAATGACTTGGAGGGAATCTGCAAAGAGGAGTGGAACAAAATCCCTCCTGAGATGTCTGACCTCTGTGATTGCCAACAAGGGTTTTGCCACCAAGTACTTAGTCATGTTTTGCAAAGGGGTCAAATACTTATTTCACTGAGTAAAATGCAAATCAATTTGTAACTTATTTGAAATGCGATATTCTGGATTTTTTGTTGTTATTCATGTCTTTATCAGTGGACAAATGTTCAAAATCAGCAAGGGATCAAATCATTTTTTCCTTCACTGTATGTGTAAGTATATGGTGCTTAAGTGTGTTCATGTGTATTGGCATATGGTGTTGTGTGTGTTACTGCATGGCGTTTCCGTGTGTGTGTCTGATATTATAGCATGCAAGTCAGTGTATGGTGTGTGTGGAGTGTGTGAGTGTATGTAAGTGTCTTAGCATTGGTGTGTTTGTTAGTATTTGGTGTTAGTATGAGTGTTCTTGTCAGGGGTGAGCCTTTGCTTATTGTTGCCTAAGAGAGTTAAAGAGGGAAGAGAAAGGGTATTTGTGTATCTGTAAATGTGCAGTCTTGCATGCTAGTTTGTGTGGGGGGCTGAAAGAAATACTGTACTCAGGGACCGCTAACCCTAGGCTCACCCCTTTGAGTAGTCACTGCTCTATTATTTGACTGATACATAAATGCAATTTATGCTAGTCGGCCACTTCTCAAAACATGCCTTCCATAAGATCACATGTTTTGGACAGCACTTATACCAACGACTGCTTTTGATTGAAAACACCACTTTATTAAAACTTTTACTGACTTACAAACAGAAAATGAGAAACACAAGTCAGTGGCAGAATCCTGACAAGAGACGACAACAGTGCTATCTTGAGTTATACCAAAGTTGTCATACTGTATCCCTCGATGAGATCATAGGCTTATATTTAGCTCTGAGATAACTGTGCTATGTTTTATATCCACATTTAGTCACTTCTGCCAGGAAACTGCAATAAAAGCAGTAGTTTAAAAAAGAGCCCTTTTTTAGTCACTGTGATGATTTGCTGTGGTTAGAGTCAATTATTTTGGCACGTTAGCTTTCCTCTGAGAACTCAGTATAGCTGGCTCTCTCGTGGAACGAAGGAGGAGGGGGGATTAAGGACAAGTATGTTGTCACTGGGGAGCATTCTTTAAAATGAGTTATTCCCACCAAAAAAAGATTACATAAGCCATATGAATCATTTGTGACCACTTCTCCTAAAGCATTATGCATTAAACTTTAATGAGTCTTACACCAATCCCGGTGACAAGACTCTTGCACACCATAGTGCTAATGTGTTGATCCTAATTGCACTTAGATGAGACAGATTGGAATTGTACCAATGTGAGCCAACTTCATCAGAAACAATGAACCTAACATCCCCAGTGGGTATACTTTAATCATATATTATTCAGCACTTTCCTTTATCAATAATGTATTAAGAAACAACTTATTGCTTCACTCTTCTGATTCTTAGTGCTTCCTCTACAAACAAGAAGTATTAGTGTATGATGAGCTTGCCTTTCTTTAAGCATAAAATTACTTTCTATTTATCTTCATAAAAGTTTGAGCTTCTTATTTTCATTATCCGTGGCATAGTTGGCCATACAGTACATTTTCAGTAAAGGTGATCATGAAAATAACTGCTTTACTTATATATTATTTCTCTTTCTGAGTGTATATATAAAAGGATTGTAACTGTGGGTTGCTCATCATTGGCTTATTGAATTTGCTTCACTATAGGCTGATGTGCAGATCAGTGTTTTAGTTCCTGTTACGTGATGGTGCACTGTGTCTGTCTTCCAGTTCCTCTCGGAAGAGTGTAAACAGGAATCCTTCCAGCAGAGCACAGCTCTGTTGTTTGTGAAACAGCTCTTCGATTAGCTGTATCATGGCTGGGTGATGCCCCGGCCTGACTCAGGCCAGCGCCCAGCTGCTTCCTACCTCTGCTGCTGCCATCTACCGTACTGAGTGCTGGAAGTTGACATCATATTCTGGCGTGATGCATGTAAACCGGGGAGTAAGGTTACTATGGAGGCTGTTCTCCATAGTGTATTTCTGCCAGTTACCAGGGAGATCTCTGATTGCCCTAAGAAAAGTGGCACAGGCGGTTATGCGGGAGAGAGACTGCCACCCTAGGCAAGAATGCACCATTACATCTAGCAGCGCATGATCCATAAAAACAAAGAGCTCCACCTCATGGAACTGCCTCTCCTTGCAGTTTTGGGAAATGCAGTTGTAATTACCTCACCTCATGCCAGCAGACATTAATGAAAAACAAAACAGTCCCAACATACAATACTGAAGGGTGACCGCTACAAACAGCTGGCCAGCATGCTGCTATAGGATGTCCAGTGAGGTCCTGTGAGATCAGAGCCCATGGAGACAACATTACTGATGTTGTCAGGAACTGGAGGTACTTGAACCAGCAACATTGGGCATGTCAGGTATATCACCAGGTGAAATTTGTGTTGCTGGTTCTTTCCATCCATGGACATATTTTGCCTGCATGCTGCTGAGTCACTCCTGCCTCTCATTCTGTCATCAAGTGCCTATATAAACCGGGCATGCCCCAAGCCTCAGTGCTAAACCATTGTGTTACTGGCCTTGTTGCTAGTCTGTGGGTTTCTACCTCCGACCTGTTTCAAGTGTTTAACCTTCTGCTTTGGATCCAGACCTTTTTGTGAGTTCAACCCCTTGGTATCCTACTGCTTAAAATATACTGGTTTGACCTTTAGCTTTGGAGTGAGACTGTTCTTGTGTTTGTTTGGCAGTTTCCTCCTGGCTACAGAATGGGCCCCCGCCACAGCATCCTGTCTTTAGACAGATCAACCTGTGTCTGACCCCTTTTAGTGCCAAGCTCCTGCTGTATGCCCTGCCAGAGGGTTGTTAGCCTTGCTCCTTGCCAGAGGGCTTCCAGCCATGTTCCAGTCATGTGCACTGCCAGTGGGCTCTCTTGCCTCGTGCCCTGCCAGTGGACTCTCCTGACTCGTGCCCTGCCAGTGTGCTTCCAGTTTCCAGCCAGCCCGATCACTGAGAGCTTGTTATCCCATGGCTGTATCCTGCCTATACTAAGCTCATCATCCCGAGAGTCAAGGTATAATGACTGCCCATTCATACATACATACATACAGTGAACTTTACTACATACGTTGATAAGACTTTTATGCCTTGTGATATCATTCGCATAATGGGTCTTATGTTGGAAGGTAAAAAAAAGACACTAAGATATAGTAGATTAATCATTAAATCTATAACAAATTAAATGAAGCAACTCCCATGGAGTTGATTGATGGTTCTCCTTACTACCAGGAGTAACAAGCATAAAGAAAATATTCAACAAATACTTGTGAGGGCCAAGGCTCCTTTTTGATATATAATTTTAGCTGACCAAGCAACAGGGCAAGTGAGCAAATCATAATCCTACTTTTTTGTATGTATATATAGGCTGGTACGGAATAATTTAGCAGTAACAAAAAAATGTTGCCTTTTAATATAATTATCATTGTCTGTAACAAATTTGATTTAATAAATAAACCCCAGTGTCTTCTACATGCTTGTGTAGAAGAAACTGTTTTAACAGAGTGAGTTATAATATGGGCAAGGGATTACTTAATTACTGCCTAATAACTTTAATAACAATAAGTAATGCTTAATAACATTATTTACTGCTGGAAAAACTAAGGCAACCAGATAAAATCCTGGGATAATCACTTATTGCAAGTGATAAAAGATCAAAAATGAATTGCCCACTTGAGACATAACAAAAATACAATACAAACACAGACATAAGATAATGCACCTACTTTGTTTTAAAAAGATCAAATAGCAAGTACACCTGTATTGCTTTTATTTTTTCATGTGGGATCAAGCACCACTAGAATACACACTTGATTAGTGTGTTTTATAAAGTGGATTATAGAGTGGTTTAGGAATCTGGTCATCTCCCCCTGTTCAGCCGTCAGTCTGAAAGTTTTCCACTGTAGTAAAACTAGTTTCATATAATAAACATACCCAATGTATGGTGAAGCCATATATCTTATCGCATGGAATGGGTAGATTTTGTCACATCTTATCATGAAGAGTGTTCAAGTTATCTGTGATTCTTAATTGCATTAACCCATTGACAGTAAATTATTTTGTATATGTTGTATATGTATAAATTATTTTGAATTTAGTATATGTTAAAAGCCCAGAAAAGGCAAAGCATATGTTTTGAGTTCAACTTTATCTCTTTTTATAATTATGTCTATGGGAGTGATTATGGGTTAAACGTACACATAAAGAAAATGACCTCACATTACCCACAGATGTAGGTCCTTCCAAAGAGATTTACATCACAGTGAACTTGAGGGCCAAAAGAGTATAATGTTGCAATTAAGTTTAGTGTTCTGTGTTACTGCCAACTATTGAAATGATTGATTGCTTAATCAATACAGTGATCACGTCTGCTTTACGTAATCTGCATAAAAAGCCTGTGTGCAGCATTCAATTAAATGGATATGGTAGTGGGTCATATAGCAACAGGGATATTTTATGTAGAGGCAATGGTAAGGACAGACTCTTCAGAAATGTTTTGATCTAAAATATAAGCAAAAATACTGAAGGATAAAAAGGAAAACATGGTCAAATAAAGGGGGTCATGAAAGAAGGGAAGCTAAAAACAGTTTACTTTGATTTTTGGCTTTTACCTAGCTTGGAAAACTTTTCTTAAAAGTGTTAGGTCAGATATCTCGTACACCCCTTCTGCTGGGCCCAGTGCCTTTGAGGCTCCCTACTGACTGGGGATACCCCACCCCCCAGATTCTCCAATGCCAGCATCTGCTATGACGCTGGTTCTCAGCAGGGGCGTATCTAGAATATTTGGCACCTGGGGCGGATCCTGTATGTGGCACCCCCCCACACACACACACTTTAAAACTGCATAGCTTCTATCGCACTATATATACTGAG
Organism: Spea multiplicata; assembly: GCA_009364415.1. Lineage (NCBI taxonomy): Eukaryota > Metazoa > Chordata > Amphibia > Anura > Pelobatidae > Spea > Spea multiplicata. The sequence continues at coordinate 33,249 of VKOC01020459.1, forward strand.
GCAGACATTGACGAGGGTACAGCCAGGGCCGGCCCAAGACAAAATGCGCCTGGGCGAATTTAAAAATGCCGCCCCCCATTATCTACCCTTCCTCTCCCTCACTCCCTATTATCTACCCCTTACTCCCCCCCTATTATCTACCCCCCCCCTTGTACTTACCTTTCAGCAGGACTGCGGTTCGGTCTTGGTGCCGGCTTGTAATTACAAGGAGTAATTACAGGGAGACTCGCCGCAGAGGAGAGAGAGAGAAGGGCGCCGAGTGGGTACAACTTGGAAAGTGAAAACCACTTGGCGTCCCTCTCTCTCTTCCGCTTTGCAATTGCCCCACTCGGCTCCATTGTCGGGCCGGCCCTGGGTACAGCATAACATGTATCACTATATACTAAGCCAAACATTGATGTGGTATAGGCCTACCACTTGAGTGTCTGGCTTAGTAGGAATGCACCAAAATCAAAATTCTCAGAAGATCCGGTGATGCACGCACGTCTCTGACGGTTGTAACACTGCCGTACGGCAAACACGTCTTCAATAAGTTTGTACTGTCCCTCTTAAAGTTACATTTACCACCTTTGCCCTTCCTCCAGGTGACCTCCCGCATCTCTTCAGTCCCTGACCTTGACTATGTGTTTGACTTCGCTATATGCTACCTGCTAACTGGTTACCGACCTTGCATACGTATTTGACTTTGCTATATGCTACCTGTTATTGACCTTGGCTACTTTAAACCACTCCGGTTTTCTCCAGCCCACAACATCTGCCACATTAGTATCCTACATTTGTTGTGTTACTTCCACCAGGTTGGCTAATGAGCTGTCTGTTAAGGCACCTTTCCGCTACTACAGGGTTTTACCCACTACCAACCTCTCTGTGCTTTACTTAATAACCTGTCTACACTTATTCAATATACACAACAAAGGGACACTGCTTGCAGCACCGACTTTTATTTCCACCTCCATTTCTCTACCCACTGCTGTCATTTATGGTTATACAGTGTACCAGAACTGTGTTGGGGCTATGGCTAGCTATAGCTTAGTGTACTCAGCACATGTACTGTCCTGAAAAGGACACCCCACCCCAAGTATCAAATAGCACCAATGCTGATGTGAAAAAAAGGACTCAGTTTTATTGAAAACACACCAGTATTTAAACAGGTAATTAACATGCAATAGACACCGCAAACCACACATAGTTCTCAATCAGGCCTCCTTTGGACACGGCTCAGCATTTGCACTCCTCAGCCCATTTGGGGGTCACTATTGGAGTGTAGTTGAAGAATCCTTTTATTGGGCCAACATAGAAAAAAAATGTAAAATTACATAAGGTGAAGTGAAGACATCTCTGGTCCTGAAAGCTTATGTAACTTTACTTTTGTTCACGTGTTGGCCAAATAACAGGTAAAAACTTCAACTAAAGACTGTCTAGAAATTGCTAATTACATTTACCCACACAATAGGCTCACCAGGTATTAAAGTGTTACTTCGAATACATTTGCTAATAGATTTCTTTAGCTGAACACATTTTGGGAAAATTGTATGCTCTTGATTACACACATTTCTGATGCTTTTATGCAGATTTAAGCTAGTTAACACACACTCTATCATATTTACATGCACCTCTGCCTTTGTTGGCTTAGCAGGTGGCAGTTGATGATATATCAATATGTATGAAACCAAAGAGAGGGTTTGGTTCCAGGGGGGAGTTTAATATGTGTTGCACTGCAGTTAACCAGTATAAGTTGGAGTTGAAGTTTATACAGTGTGTTTTAAGAAGATATGTTAATAAAATCATTAGAACACTGCAGCTGGAGTCTGAGAGCCCTGTTAATGCACAGTAACATTGAAACAGATGACACCTCTCTCTTGGTCCTCTTCCTCAGTCCCCATACACTGCCGACGACTAAGCTCACTCAAAGTAGTGTAGTGGGGACTTTACAGATACCGGTCAAACTGGAAGTCACAAGACAGATTCTCACAAGGTTCTCAGGCAGGGACATCCGTTTCTGTTTGGGCAGAAATACACACTACGCATTTCGCTGTATAGGTGGGCTTTATCAGGTGCTCTCTTAAGGTCTCGCCACAGCATTTTAATCAGGTTGAGGTCTGGACTTTGGGATCATTGTTTTGTTGCATGACCCAATTTCAGCCAAGCTTTAGCAGTCGGACAGATGGCCTCACATTTTTTTTTTTTGTCAAGTCTCCGTTTAATAAAAAACCAGGTATACAACAATGTGTTACATCCGAGAACATACCAAACGGCACATGTAAAGTACAGAGGCACAGTGTACTGCAAAATAAAGCATGATGAATCAATGGTCATAGGCAAACAACATAGTGGTGCACAGGGCGGTAACCATGCACAATAGAGATCACCATGACACGGAGTGTGAGGGGGAAGTACATAAAAGTACAGAGTGCAGAGCAGAGGTGCTCAACAAACAGGGTATATAATAGGAGAGCGGTGTCACACGAAGACACCCTCAACACAATGCGTATGACAAAAAGGCACGTATGTAAACACACGGAGATGTCAAGACGGAGAGAGCAAATAAAAACAAACATAACAAAATCAGAAACACAACATAAAAGTCAGAGTCAGACGGCGCGTGTCACTACTACCACATAACACCTAAGTACTGGAGAAGCAATCGAGAGGCACCAAGAGAAGGGACCACCCAGAGCAGGGAAGGGTGAGACGCGCAAGCGGACCCAGGGGCGGCACATCCACACGTCCAAAAGGGCTCCTCAGGTGGACTGTAAAAGAGCAGGGAAGCGCGGGGAAGAAGTGAGCTCCTTCCACCAGAACCAGCGCCTGATGTACAAATATTCCTTGCCCCTGGAGGCCCACACCAACTCCTCCATGTGGGCGATAAAATTCATCCTACTGACCCAAGCCTGGATCGGCGGAGTGTCATGGCTCCGCCAAAAACGGGGGATGACAGCTTTGGCCGCACTTAATATATGGTACGTCACTGAGTGCCTATAGACAGCGACCGGGAGCGATGTATGGTGCAAGAGAGCCGCCTCAGGGGTCAGCATATAGTGAGGGTCATTGACTTCCCGAATCACCCCTTCCACCAGCTTCCAAAAGGGGGCAACCAAGGGGCAAGTCCACCAGATGTGTAAAATAGTGCCAGGGCCCGACGCACACCTCCAACAACGGTCCGGGACATCCGGGAGGAATTGATGTAAAGCATGTGGGGTGCGATACCACCGAATCAATAACTTGTAGGAGGTTTCCTGGATTCTACTTGAGATAGCGCCCTTATGAACCAACTGAATAATCTTACCCCATACCTCATCCCCGGAGAGAGCCGGAAGATCCCGTTCCCAAAGGGCCAGGAAATACGGCTTAGGGGAGCACTCGAAAGCAAGGAGAATGGAGTACAGCGTGGAAACCAGGTGGGGCGGTTCAGACTTAGAAGTGCACAGGCGTTCAAAGTCCGTCAGAGGTCTGCGGAAACCCGCCAAGCACGGTAAAGAAGCAATAAAGTGGCGCATTTGGGCATAAAAAAAAGTATCCTGCGGGCGCGGCCGAGTCGCCCCCAACAGAGTCTGTAGCGGTTTGACTGAGTCCAAATCAGAAATATGATAGAAACGCAAAATACCAGAAACTAATGGGGAAAACGGTCTAGCCCTGCCTGTTCTGTAGCCAGGGACAAAGGCAGGATTGTCAGAAATGGGGAAGAGAGGGCTAGTGGAGGACGTCAAAAAACCCTTGGACATGTATCTTCGGAGGACACGCATAGTCGGGGAAATGGTGCAATGTTTAAGGCGAGCGGCAGGCCGGTCGGGGATGGGTAACCACGGATAAGAGTGTATGGGGTGCGGGAGCGCATCCTCCTCCAGTGCCACCCACTGCCTAGGAGCCCTAATAGTCCACTCAACCACCCGACGCAGGTGAGCCGCATGGTAATACAGCTCCAAGTGTGGGACACCCAGGCCTCCCAAAAGTTTAGGACGAACCAGATGGGAAAAAGCGAGGCGATGGTGTCCGGACGACCAAATGTACTTCAAAAAGACTCGGTGGCATTGCTTAAAATAAGCCCTGGGAATAAAAATCGGTAGGGCATGGAAGAGGTAGAGGAACCGTGGCAAGATGTTCATCTTAATGACGGCAACCATCCCGAACCAGGAAACATGCGGGAAGGCCCACTTACACAGGTCCTGAGAGACCCGCTGCAGGATGGGGACAAAATTCAAGGAGAATAGTAGGGAGAGATCCGCAGGGAGTTGGAGGCCCAAGAATCGAAGGGACGAGCCGCACCATTTAATGGGGAACCGAGAGCCCAACTCCCGCTTAGTAGAGTCCGCCAGGTGTACCCCCAGTATCTCTGACTTACCCAAGTTTATCTTGTAATTAGAAAATGCTTGGTATGTCTCCAGTTCCTGGAGGAAATGGGGCAGGGACGTAAGGGGAGCAGATAGAATCCCCAACATATCATCCGCGAATAAGGCCAGTTTATGCTCCACCCCCGAAACTAACATTCCAGAGATACCGGGATTGGCTCTAATGGCGTTGGCCAGAGGTTCCATGCTAAGCGCGAACAGGAGGGGGGACAGTGGGCATCCCTGACGAGTACCGTTGGCCAGGAGAAACGGGTCCGAGAGAAAGCCATTAATTTTAATTCTGGCAGAGGGGTTACAAAAAGTCGCACCCAAGCCCAAGCTGCGCAACACTCGGAAAAGATAGGGCCACGAGACCCTGTCAAACGCCTTCTCAGCATCCGTAGAGACCAGAGCCAGCGGGGTATGAAGGCGCCCAGCCCGGTCAAGAACGTCGAGGACTCTGGTGGCATTATCCCTCGCCTCCCGCCCCGGGACAAAGCCAACCTGGTCCAGATGGATGAGTGACGGTACAAGGGGCCCCAAACGAGTAGCTAGAATCTTGGCCAATAGTTTTATGTCAGTGTTGAGCAATGAGATGGGACGATAGCTTTCGCATAGGTCAGCCGCCTTACCTGGCTTTAGTATAACAGTAATGTGTGCAGTATTGGTATGAGGGTCAAAATGGTCCCCGTCAGTCATGCCATTAAACAGGGTAACCAAATGGGGGGGCTAAAGTGGCAACAAACTGTTTATAATATGCTTTCGTAAGCCCGTCAGGACCAGGACTCTTGCCATTAGGGAGAGATTTAATGGCCGCCACCACCTCAGCAAGGTCAATCGGGGAATCCAAAAGCGCAGCATCCGACGGAGAAATACGTTTCGTTAAATATTTAGCCAAATACTGCCTCAGGGAATCCCGAAAGGACGGCGCCAAGCCCGGAGCTGGAGGCAGGTTGTACAGGGAAGCATAATAATCGCGGAAGCAAGCTGCAATGTCAGGCGTGGAATGGCGGGTGGCACCGGAGCGATCCCGGACCTTCGGTATAAAGGACTGAGCCCGCTTGGCACGAAGAGCCCTGGCAAGCAATTTACCCGCCTTATCCCCAGATTCATAGAAGTGACTACGTGTTAGGAGATAAAGTCGCCTAGACTGACTATCCACCAAGGACGCCAACCTCTCCCGCAGAGCAACCAACTGGACCAGGAGGGCAGGGTCCAAGGTGAGTTTATGCCTAGATTCCAAACGAGCTATCTCATTAGTAAGACGCATGATTTCACCCAAACGTGCACGTTTAACGGTAGCCCCCATTTGAATAAGCCGCCCCCGTATCACCGACTTATGGGCCTCCCAAACAGTGGAAAAGGGCAGATGGGCAGACACATTCTCCGAAAAATACTGTTTAAGGTCCTTATCAAGAATTTGAACATGTGCAGGCGTGGAAAGCAAGGACTCATTAAGCCTCCAACACCAGGAGCGTGGAGGGAGACACTTAAAGGAGAGAGTAACATGGACCGGGGCATGGTCGCCTATAGTGATGGGGCCCACACTGGAGGAGGACAGCATAGGTAAATGATGGTGAGATACGAAAATAGTATCAATTCTCGTATAACGAGAATGCAAAGGGGAAAAATACGTGTAATCCCTGGCGGAGGGGTGTTGGACACGCCACGCGTCCACCAACTGTATAGCGTGGAGGGCCCGTTTAACCCTGGCGATCCGGGAATAGGAGATGCACGACCGTCCCGAGGAGCTGTCCAGGCGTGGGTCCATCGTCATATTAAAGTCACCCCCCAACAAGGAGATCCCTTCCTGAAAGTCAGCTAATTTGTGGAGGGCTGAAACCAGAAACCGCGTTTGATCACGATTGGGGGCATAAACACAGGCCAGGGTGACCATTTGGGTGGCAATGAAACCTTTAATGTAGAGGCATCTACCCTCCTGATCTCTCCAGGTGTCAACATGCTGAAACGGCAGGGATTTATGGAGTAATATAGCAACCCCCTTAGTTTTGGAAGATGGCCTCACATTTGACTCTAGAATACTTTAGTATACAGAGGAGTTCATGGTCGACTCAATGACTGCAAGGTTCCTAGGTCCTGCAGCTGTAAAACAAGCCCAAACCATCACGGCTCCACCACTGTGCTTGATAGTTGGTGTTAGGTGTTTGTGTTTATATGTTGTGTTTGGTTTTCATCAATTGGGGCACTGTGCTTTATGGCCAAACATCTCCACATTGGTCTCGTCTGTCTAAAGGACATTGTTCAAGAAGTCTTGCTACAGTAATATGATGTAAAATTAACAAGGCCCAGGGAGAGGTTTAACCAGGTTTATTTTTTCTTTTTTTACCCTTTGGGATGGAGGCTGTTTAAGATGGAATTTTCTCCTCACCCATTTTGTGTGCCCACACAAGTTATATATTGTTTTTTTTTTTCAGGACAAGATGAGCTTTCTTCAGATACCATTATTTTGATCATATCATCTTATTCACCATAAAAAAATAAAACATGGTGAAAATTTGAAAAAAAACCCCCACCTTTTATGACTTTTATTTGAAAAATATTTTACTCACCTACAAAAGCAAGTAAAAAAACTAGCTAAATCAATTCCACTATTTTCGAAATAGTTTAGAAATACCCATTGCTTTTTATGGGTTTTTTTTGGCTGTTTTTTAAGTTATAGCACAATAAGTACAAGTAGCGTTTTATGACAAAGCTTTTTCTCCCAATCTGGTCATTTTGCCTCCATCTCCACTTTAGAACATCTGTGTTAACTCAATTTATTAACCGTATATTTTTGAAAACTAGACACCCCAGGGTATTGGTATTTCAAATGCTGATATTTAACCCTTTTCATGCATGCGATTCTACCACCAGCCTTTTGTGGTAGTATTTTTTTGTATTTTTTCACTTCAGGATAGAATTCATAGCTCCTGGTATGCGTCAAACAACATCCCAATATGTGTTCAGCAACATCTCACAGTGTGATCAGTGCAGGGGGTATCACAATGAAGAGCATGACAAATAATGTTTCTCCCTCCTCTCACATAGGATAAAAAGTAAACAGAAAATATGAAAAATGAATAAAAATAGTAAAAAAAATAAATACAAAATAAACAATATAGTGAGCTAAGTTAGATCATCGTGACATCACTGGCATACATAACATGTTTGACAGCAGTGGTGAGTGGTGTAACTACAAGGGTTGCAACAGTCGCAACTGTGATGGGGCACATCTCTCTCTAGGGGCCCCGTGACCCCTGCAACCACTTGTTCCTTTCTCTTTCCGTGGGTTCATAATTGTTATTTTGAACCAGCATGGGGCGACAGGAACGTAATGTGGTCACGTTACGTCACATGACCCTGCAGTGAAACCGTGGCTGCTCGGGGTCAGAAGGGGGTATGTATTTTTATATATATATATATATATATATTATATATATATATATATATTTTTATATATATATATTAAAAAAAATGTATGTGAGCATGAATGTGTAATTGTGTATCTGAGCTTGATTATGTGTGTGTGTGAACAAAAATGCGGAAGTGTGAGCATGGATGTGTGTGTTAACAGATGTGTAATTGTGTGTGTGTAAGCATGGATGTGTAAGTTTGTGTGGGTAGTAGAAGCATTATTAAAGGCTTGTTTTTTCCCTCAGAAATCTCATGGTGCTGCCACAACCACAAAGGATTCTGGATAGGCACATGCAAATAAGGTCAACAATGATCACCTTTTGTCTCTATATACACTTTATACCCAGAATTCCATGAGATTTCTGAGGGAAAAAAACAAGCCTCCTGGCTTGTCTGGTGTCTGTAGATTAGTATTCAATAATGCTTCTACTTTAACCCTTCTACCCTTAATTGTAAGTGGAAGGGTTTCCGATCACCTTTACCCACCATAACTTATGTAATGGTATTTTTCATGCTTCCCCAAGCCTCACGTATTAAGATTTTCGAACACGTTTTTTGGCACTACGTTTTTGGTCACTGTTTCTTTTTGAGCAGTGAAGCTTGTTTCTGTTGGAGGAGGTGTAGGGAGCCTTATGGCCCCTCCCTCCATCTAAAAAAGGGGTAATTCCTTTTCAGGATTGACACGAAGTCTCAAAGGAGTCTCACCCTTCAGGGTGAGACTTGATGATCCAGCCCTTCCATGGGGGAGGGAAGGAATCCTGTCTGGGTTTTCCCTTTGGGGGATCCCAGAATAGTCTACAGGCTTCCACTGCTCCTTAGCACGGAATGCTGCACCCGGGTGCACGCACCACGGGCTCCAAAAAAATGAGTGGTGATCTGGCTATCCACATGGTGTAAACGAAAACGTGACTCATCAGACCAGGCCACCTTCTTCCATTGCTCTGTGGTCCAGTTCTTATGCTCTCATGCCCATTATTTGGCCTGACTGGTCCCCAAACACAACAAACTGTGATGTTCTGACACCTTTCTATCAGAACCAGCATTAACTTTTTCAGCAATTTGAGCTAGAGTACCTCGTCTGTTGGATTTGACCACACTTCTCGGTCTTCGCCCCACACGTGCATCAGTGAGCCTTGCCCGCCCATGACCCTTTCCGGGTTCCCTGCTTTTCCTTTTTGGACCACTTTAGGCAAAACTCGGGTAAGAGCTGCAATAGCCAGATCACCACTCATGGACAGCTGTTTCGTCCTTAATAGGACTTGTCAGCATGAGGTTGGGAGGCATGGGGTAGCCAAGAAATTACATAAGTTATGGTGGGTAAAGGTGATGGAAACCGTTCCACTTAAATATATATATATATATATTGTGACAGAAAGCAGGGGATGATAATGGAGGGAGTTTATATATCCCCTTATATTTTGCAGGGTGGTTACCCACAATAGTTTCTACTAGCCCCATTAATAGATGTATTAATAAGAATGTAATTATTGATATTTGTTATTTGTGTATTTTGGGTCCCTGGGGTGGAGCATTTGGAGAGCAGGGCGGGCCAGTGCTCCACTCCACAGTTTGTGAGCAGCAGAAGACCAGCAGGTGGAAATCCAGTCCGGAGATTCACGGTTACTCTCCTAAACACTCACCTGTATCTACTAATTAATGGGAGAGGCAGTTAAGTAGCCGCCTGATCTCAGAGCAAAAGAGAGATCATTTGGCTCCCTGAGAGAGAGGGAGAGAGCTGCTAAAATACTGAGTGCTGCTAAAATACTGAGTGCTGCCAATATTACATGCAATTTTGTTATTTTGTTTGTTGGAACGGATAAGCCGCCCAACTGTAGTTAGGTTGAGAATCCTGTATTAGTTAGTGCTCACGAGAGCAAGGCTTTTTTTTGTTTTGATTTATTTATTTTCTGTAATGCCTGTGGTGACAAAATAAAACAGGCCCAGCCGTCTCTGCAGCCTGGTAGACTGTGTGTAAGTAAAGATTCCCGGACAGAGTACCAAAGTGAAGGGGTATTGTGTCACAAATATATATATATATATATATATATATGATGCTTCTACTACCCCATAATTTTAGGTGGAAGGATTTTCCATCACCATCACCCACCATAACTTTTGTTATTGGTATTTCTCGTGCTTCTCCAAGCCTCAAATAGTAAGCCAGTATCACAACCTCATGCTGATGAGTCCCGTTAAGGACAAAGCAGCTGTCCATGAGTGGTGATCTGGCTACTGCACCTCTTACCCGAGTTTTGACTAAAGTCCGTCTTGTACAGCGGGCAATTACTTTCAAGGGTTCCATGTATAAAGTGGCTATAGAAGCAAAAGGTGATCATGGTTGACCTTATTTGCATGCGCCTACCCAGTATCTCTTGTGGTTGTGGCAGCACCGTGAGATTTCTGAGGGAAAAAACAAGCTTCTGGCTTGTCTGGTGTCTGTAGATGGGTGTTTAATAATGCTTCTGCCATTTGTAGTGGAGGGGTTTTTCATCACCTTTACCCACCATAACTTATGTAATGGTAAGTTTATGTGAGCACAGATATAAGTGGTGTGAGAAGGGGTGTGTGTTAAAATAAGTGGTGTAAGAGGGAAAGTGTGTACATGTGTTTGTATGAGTGTGTGTGATATGTGTGTATTTACATATGTATGTCGGAGTGTATGTTGGGGGGGCAAGGGGAAAAGAAGACACAGACAAGTTGTTTAGGGGGCAACGCAGGCACAGGCAAGCTGGTTGAAGACAATGATGGCCCAGACCAGCTATTTGGGGCAAATATTGCACATATATGCTGTTTGGAGCACTGACAATCTGGGGTCAAAGATAGCAAAGACAGGCTGTTTGAGTGTTAGGAAGGCACTGATAAGCTGCTTGGGCAAATGCACTCACCCTCTGTTTGGGGTAAAAGTGGCACTAACACGCTATTTAGGGCAAAGGTGGAACTGGGAGAGATCTTGCTTGTTGAAGTCGGAAAATGCACGTATTAGGAAGCCTTTAAAAATAGACTACTTTTTATAGGGGTAGACTTTGGTACACTTTATTGTGGGAACTGTCAGTGATGCTGTGGCTTTTGTCAGTGTTACAAAAAGAGTTTAAAATAAGCTATAACAATTGTAGACATTTATGGATAGAGTAGAAAACTTAAATATTGAGACTTAAATATTAGTCTGTCGAAGCCAGAAATAACCCAGTAACTTTGACCTCATTTAATCAGCTGTTGATTCTCAGAAACTAGTATTTTTACCTCTTAGTAATATGCAAAAATAGAAAACAATAGCAATACAGCATTAGTTTTCAGAAATACATGGACGTTTTACCTAATACAACCTAACACTAAATTAGTGTTAACATATATAATCAACAGGGGTTTTAATGAGCTCATTGAGGTGCAAAGTGTTCTTTTCTCGACTATGTAACTTGGCGACAGCCACTATTTTTAGTAATCGAGTAAGAGATCCAAGTGACTATGCCAAATCATAACAACTTTTCCATACTTAATTTAGAGTAGAAAAAAAAATCACTATTTTCAACAATTTCTTTGAGTTATAAGAACATACAGTTTTATTATTACACCGAATATCATTACTCATTGCCTGTGTTATAAAGAATTTGTTATAATGAACCAATTTAATAAAAAAAATCTTTGGGTGTTGTTTTCAGACAATATTTTTGGGTAACTGAAGTAAGGGAACTCTTGATTATGAGTTTGTAAGTTGCATGTAAATGTTATGAAGTAACCCATCCCAAAAACAGCACAATATCCAGATGAAAAATGTTAAAAGAGGCATGACACTAGCCAGGAAGCGAACTGGCAGAGAAGAGACGCTGGCACCACTACCACCAGCATTGAAAAATGGGAAAGGCGAATGAGTGGGCAATTGGCAACCCGCTCACCTGTTTCACCCCAGGGCAAAGCATCCAAACAACTGTCAGTCCTAGACGTTTGGCAGCGGACTTCCATAGCTCAGACACTAGGCCCTAGTGTAAGCTGGCTACTCTGGCGGAGGTAGCAGGCGTTGCCACACTGCAAACAGAGGCAGCCAGGGGGGAGAAACTACCCTTACCATTAGGGACATTTGAGGCATGACACTAGCCAGGAAGCGAACTGGCAGAGAAGAGAAGCTGGCACCACCACCAGCAGCATTGGGAAAGGCGAATGAGTGGGCAATTGGCGACCCGTTCACCTGTTTCACCTGTCTCACAAGTGAGGCTGACCGTGGATCCGGGGAGGAAAGCCCTCCCCGGAAGAAAAATGGCCGCCTGAAAAAACAATATATAATATGTGTGGGAGCATGAAATGAGAAGAAAATCACAGCTAAACAGCAACAATGAAAAATGTTAAAAGAGCCATTGTCCCACAATATACTATGAGTAAAAACCCCTATAGTCCTTAAGGGGTTAAGAGGGTTTATGCTGTCCCTTTTTTCCTGCTAGCACCCAACTTCCTGGGAGTTGAGTGCAGAACCATTTTTTATTTTTCACATCCTAGTGGAGACATAGGTAGCCGAGCAGATATAATTGCAAATAGGTTTTCAAATCAATTAGCCTAACACAGTATGCCACTGGAACACAGAAGTGATGGTAGTCATTTACAACATTAACAATGTCTAAATTATATTTCTGATCCATCTGATGTTATTTCAAAGGACACATTCAAAAACAAGAACATTTCTAAGTACCTCAAACATTTGCACAGTAGCATAATTTTCTTTAAAAAAATGAAACTTGGAATATATACAGTGTATTTATAAACTATGGTAGTATAGAGAAAACATAGTAACAGGTACTATGTAAAAAGGTAGCTGGAGATCTAAGACTGAGGGGGATGGAAGGTCAAAAGTGAAGCAGAGTTACCACTACTTGCACCCAGACTCCTGGGATTTGTGAGGCCACTGTGTCTTGGATAGGATCCATCTGCCCTCAGATATTAACAATACTACACTGTTTTGTGTTCAATAGACGCCACTCTACAGTAACTTATTAGCAGCACACAAAATGGGCTACATGAAAATGAAAAGGTAATATGATCATAAAGCAAATACGCATTAAAATGGTAGAAAACATCCCGGAAAAACTATTTCCCCAAAATAAATTATATTTAGTTGCCTTCAGAATTGACCAGCTGTTTTTTTCCTTTAGATGATTTAACCCCTTAAGGACAATGGGCGGTCCCTAAACCCATTGAAAACAATGCATTTTGAGCCCGTACATGTATTTTTAGTTTCCCCAATTACAAAACCTTAAGACTCAGTCTTAATGTATATATCAGTACGTGAACGTGGTGACATTTTATATATACATATAAAACAGTACTTTGGAGCACAATACTTATAAACTGAAATAATGTTTTTCTATTAAGATGCAATAAGAAAATCAAGTTTCCAAAATATGATATGTATATAGTATAAGACCAGAAAAAGTCTGAACTGCTACCAGTGACACGGCAGTGGTTTGGTTAGTATTTTGTAAGTTTTGAAAGGCTTTGGAAGTTAGCACTGCTTCATAAAAAGGGGAGTTAAGAGGATAACTTTACATAAATGGATCATGCTAGATAAGAAAACACTGGAAATATGACCTATATAAGACTTCTAAAATATTATCCAGACAAAACAAAGACTACAATTGTAGATAATAATTAACCCCTTAAATCATACACCAAGAATTTCCAAATCAGGAGACTTGTATTATATTTTAAGGGTATTTTTGACAAGTTAACTAGTTTAGTAATGATTTATTTTTCTAGTTTAATAAATTCATGTTAAATGTTGAACTACATATATGATTGCATCAAAGCAAAGCCCTGTCCTTCCTTTAAAAAAATAAAAATACCTCATTTAGGGCATGAAAAAACATTGGTCCTGAAGGGGTTAATACATATAAGAAACACTGCATTCACATCATAGGTTACATTAGCATTTTAAAATACATTAAATATAAGGTCATATTACATGAAATAAAAAAAATCAAAATACATAGACTTTACTACTTTGTCTCTGGATAAAGTTACACCCAGTTAAAATGAAGTTATTTCCTGTTTTGTCTGCCTTTCATGACACACTTTACTTCATCCAAGGAGATGAGAAATTCTTTTGGAAACACAAAGTAAACAAGAGTTTTAAAGATAAGATCAAGTGACACATTGGTTAAGTGTATTATATTTGCTGCTTTTAGTAAAGATGCTGTAATTTTGTCTTGGCTGATGCTTCATAGGCACAACAATTTCTTACTGCTGTCCAGTGACTTCACTGCCACTGGACGGGTTTAAAATCAACCCCACTCCCGCATAACAAGCCAATTTGTGGCAAGACATCATTCTATCCACTTTCACAAAATGTAACATTTTCTCAATAAGCTGCCTTTACCACCATATAATTGGTTTTCTTTCCATCTCTAACAATGTATGTATAACAATAATGCCATAATTTGGTAACATTGATGTTGGTTAAGACAAGTTGTTTGTAATGTCCATGCTATGTACGATATTCCTCAGAGAGACTTCCATCCTTGGCTTCAACTGTAAAAGTTAGTTTAGCTTCAGTAAGGGATTTATCATCATCAGAGGATTTAGCTATGACAACAAATGATTTAACTGTTAGTAAGACTAATTGAACACAATACTATACAACATAAACTTTATAACAAGATAAATATTTATTCATACTTTACATCTAAGTTAAATATATAAAAAAAAGTTTTAAAATACAGTATAGCAATATATACAGTATAGCTCATTTATTCACACCAGGTCTTATGCAAGTAAACTATTGGCCTGTTCTATAATAATTTTAGATGAACAAATAAAATGTTAGTGGAGACCTATAGTGGGTTGAACATGCGGCAGTCCCTTGCAAATTTGGGACCTGGAGAGTCTAATGCATTAATAATTTCCCTTTGTCTGTGAACTCATGAAAACCTCGAAAGTGTTCCCCAGTAATGATTCATAGCTAAATCCAAGTTTCCCATTTGGGTCTAAGAGATATAAACTCATTAATGCCCAGACAACTTAACTGACATTTTAAAGGGCCCTGGTGTGTTCTGCATTCATTTTTCTAAAACAAATAAATATGATAAATGGAACTTCACATATGTAGTTCTGCTGTCCTTGCAGTAGATGCTGGACATAATCTTCCAAAAGCTACTATTACATTAGAGCTAGAATTAGTGTTAATGTACACATACATCAAGCACTATGACATATCAGTATATATGTAGAATATAGTATGTCACTTCTACCGATCTAAAAATGGCTTTATATGACTTTTACAAACACACATATGAATAATAATGTTTAATTAAAACAAGACTTCCCTATATGCAGTTGATACACCATCCATGGGTTCTCCCATGTCCCTGTGTATATTACTTTTACAAACAGGTTGATAAAAACTTGAAAAAGCACAACTTGAATATATACCATCCAAATGAAACAAAGAAAAACTGTAAAGGAAATATGGGATTAGAGGTGTAGTTTTAACTGAAAGGGTAATTAGAAAAAGAATGTAGTAAATGATGGTGATTTCACTTGTAGAATTCAAGATGCCTGCATAACAGCTTGTCACATTTAGGTCCTCAAAGGGTAAATTATCAATACAACTGTAAGTATTTAACTTATGTAACTGTTAGCAAACATAATAGAATACAATATTATACAACAGTAACCTTATAATAAAATACATTTATTTTAAATTTACAGCTACAAATTAAATACAATATTAAATATCATATATATATAACCCTTGGGCATTATGATTTTGGTCAGGGTCAACTTTGCCGTTTGAGGTATAAACATGCTGCTGTGCCTTGTAATTTTGGGGGTATTAATAGTGCTCTTTTGTAAACTTATAGCAACCTCAACAGCATTTTAGTCTCTGCTGAATTGAAGTTCCTGAGCCAAGTCCCTTGAAAATGCAAAAGACAATTTTACCCTAGCTTAATCTCAGTGATTCATACCTAATTCCCAACGACCCTGGCAGCTGAATTTCTAAAGTAACCCTGAGTTAAACATATTCTCCCAAGAAACCATCTAGGAGTCAAAAATTTTACAAGCATTCGGGTAAAAAAAAAAATCTGAGCCCAAAAAGGGTAATATGGAAATTCCTGGAAGGACCAATTTAGAGAACCAATGTCTCACACCATAGAATAGCATAAAAAATAACTCCCAGAAAATATAGTTGAAAAATACATATGGATAAATTATCTTTTTCATTTAATTAATTGTTCAAAGCAGTGTGAGATAAAGAAATCAACAATGGCTAACAATACCAAAAGTTACTACAATAGTTTTCCTGAGGACAAATTCTAAGAAGCCATCCGCTATTGCTCAGTACAGATGTTGTAAATAATTGATAGCATAATGTAAAAGCATGAATTTGAAGTCATAGTAAAACTAGATTTCTTCCTTAAGATAAACTGCTACAGTTTGTAACCATGAATTTAAATACATCCTGTGCTTTTTGTAGGTACAAATGGAGATTGTTGCTTACTGAATTTGAAACACAAATGTCTCATTTCACAGAATGTGTAGATACTTAGATAGAATTACATTAAATGAATGGTCTCGGACAAGGTAGAGCAAAAACCAACAATCATTTTCTGTATTCTTCACATTTTTCATGTTTTGGTCCCAATAAAAATGTCACTGTTGGTTCTCGTCACCACCTTCAACTGTGTCTTCTTCTTCATCAGCTTCCATGTTTACGAATAACAATGCCAATGCACAGTGTCAGAAAACATATATTAAATTTCAGAAATTGACTAAATGTGTTTCGCTAACTACAAAGGAAACACTACGCATTGTTCTGTAGCACAGGAGTAGTCAAGGGGAGTCCTACAAAAAAAACATAAAAGAACAGTTTCATCTTGACAATCAGAATATAAAGGCACTGTTAACAACAAACAATCAACATCTACACTGCACAGAGGAAATGAGGTAAAGATATATACCGAGTTAATAATTGGGTTTATTCACTAAAGCAAGAGTTTACAGCTGCAGCATACATTCAACAACTTCAATATTCATTATATTGTAAGAAGGCCTGAGGAGGCCCTGCATAATACATTGACTTTTAATATTCTTTCAGAGAAATCTCACTGGGACTTGAACTTCATAATTGATAGTGATTGGTTAGATGAAACTGTAACAAACTAACCTACAATCTCTGGCAAATAAACCTCGATAAACTGCATTATCTGAAAAAATGCTACACTAGGGCGTACTGTAAAGCAGTGGCCCTTGAATTCGAGCCTCACAGTTTCAATATCTTTTCCAGGGCTGTCCTGGTTTCACACATAAAAGCACTGAATTTGACAGCAGAGAGGAACCATTTGGCCCATCTTGTCTCCCTATTTTTCCTCACCTTAATGAGTCCTTGGTCTTATATCCAGTATAGGTGCATCCTTACCCCATGGATGTTTTTATTCCTTCACTGTATTAGCCTATATATTAGCTATATATCACTTTTGATGGGAGGCTGTTGAACCTATCCACCACTACTTCCTTACATTGTATCTATAATTCCGACCCTCTGGTTTTATATTATGATTTTTTCCCCCTAACACTTCTTGTTTAAAATAAACTCTTTCATGTTCTTTGCTAAATCCTTTAAAGTATTTAAACGTTTCTATCAAATCTCCCCTCTCTCTTCTTTCCTCCAAGCTATAACTATGAAGGTTTTCCTGATCATTTTTGTTCTGCAAATTATTTACTACTTTAGATGATCAGACCTCTGCAGTGCCGCTTACTGCTCATGGTCTGTGCAGGCCTAAGTAAACTAGAATGCTGGGACATGCTGTTGTATACCAGCCAGTCACTTAGACATTTAGATATTATGATTGTGAGGGTGAGTGGCATCCTTGGTTGCCCTTTCCTAAGAACAAACAAGACTTTTTCTTTGTCCTGGGCCCGACAAGCACTGGGGCACACCCTGCTAACTTCACTTCCATTGCAATAACTTTGTATTTAATTTAATAAATAGCAAGATATAGTGGCACACATCATGTCTGAACAGGCCAATTTAGATTATTATGCATTTTATGCATTATGCTTTCTTTTAATTCAGTATTTTTAATATGCCATTTATTTAAAAAGTCAATTTTGCATTTAATTTAGACCTAGTCTAGGATCTTTCAGAAAAAACTTAGGAGTGAGTCATGGCTGGATACCTTTTTCAAAAATCTGCAATATGGTAGTCATATGGTATAAATTCAGTTTATTGAATAATAATTAGGGGTGTGTCTTTAAACATATTGGATGTTGTTCTAGTATAAATTGTGATCTGTACTTGGATGGAACTTGTACCCAAGTAGAGAAGGCACACTCTAATCCATAAATTTACTTCCCCCGGTGCTGATACTTGACAACAATTAGACATCCATGAAAAAAATGGGAGCACTCGCAGGATTTCATATTAAAGTACAAAAAATGTTTATTAGTTTAGGTCATATCGATGTTTAGGTCTCCTACACGGAGCCTTCAACAGGACATACCATATATGTATGCACTAGTAATTTAATATTATGCATATGCATGTGAATAAATTGTTACCTGGCATTACTATGGCTTGGTGTGATCCTGAGTCAGCACTTAATGAGAGCCTCCCACCTTTAGTTAATCTATCACACAGTAAGGTGATGTGTTTCTTCAGCCTAGACGTATCTTTTGGGATGCTCAATTGGCTAGTGAGGTTAAGCGCCTGCTCCTTAGAACTTTTAGATAGACAGGTTCTTAATAGATGAGATACTGCTGCATCCACTGACTCTTCCCAACCCTGTATAAAAAAAAAAGAAACATGTGTATACATGTGGTCACAGATTACCAGCAAATGCTTAAAGGGCATTTTAGAATGTTTAGCATGGTACATTAAAGAGAATACTATAGCAGACAGACCATGTCAATAGCCTAAGGAAGAATACCCATTGTTAGAAAACTTTACGATAATTTAGAGCCATTTGCAGATCTAACAGGGAACAGACATTTTCTGTTTCATTAAAGGGCCATTTTGTTTTGCACAGAAATAATTTTTTTAAAATATTTTCATACAGTTGGAACCCCTCCAAGCCCCTCTTAGAAAAACAAGAAACCCCCAAGTAAAGTGCCAAGAACAAAAAGTGATACTGAAAAAAAGAAGAACGAGAAAGGAAGAATAGGGAAATTGAACACCCCCCAACATACACTCATAGGCCAAGTTAACAGCTTGGCAGCACCTTGTCAGAAGCTAATCAACAGTGTACATAAAACCATTAGAATAAACAAGCTCCAACAAGTAGAACCACGTATCTAAGTATTTGCAGTATTTGTTAGCCCCGGAGGTTCAGATCCTTCATCAAACAAATCTGCTTAACCTTCTCAACCCAATCCTAAAGAGATGGAGCAGCTGATCTCTTCCATTGAGGTGCTATCAACAATACCACAGTACTCGTTAGGTCAGTCACAAGAGACTTTAATGGTAGGAATAGATTGCTTCATGAAATGCAACAGGTAAAAGCTTGGATGGTCATTTGAAAGAAGGCTTATCAGTCTGTTTATCCACTGCCAATATGCATGAATTAAGGGGTAATCCTACCATATAAGTAGAAAGGATCGCTGGATCTTGCTCCAGGAGTTTGGAGGAATGGAGGGGAAATAGAATTCAGAGGCTGTGGCATCCTTTATCACCTAGACAGGACATTTAAAGATGTCTCCTGAAACTATGTGCTCACAGAGCACCTATGGACTGAAGAGAATGCCTTCCTCCATTCCTCCTTATTAAACTCCATCCCTAAGTCACACTGCAATAACATGGTATAGTGGCACAATGGATCCCCCTCACCAGGGCCCACCAGCTGTCTATAGAAGGGAACCAACCAATGTCTAATTGGTTCTGCGAGAGAACACCACGTCTCCAATTTCATCTGCTGTCTAAAAATAAGGTGGTAATTCTTTAACAAATGAATGTAAAAAGTGGCCCAAAAACCTCTCATGAGAGCATGGAATGTCATGAAGTATGTAGCAGTGTGTGCTCCTTTGCACACCGCTACCTCCTGCTTTCGGAAGTCTTGAGCAATCCTGCAAGACTTCCATTATGAAAGAATGGATGATGAATTCCTCATGTGCTCAATGAATTAGATGCTCATTTTTTTTTCATTTTATATTTTTTTCATTTTATATTTCTGTGTCAGTCTGGTTCCTGGTCCCTGACATTACACCATGAACCCAGAAGGCGCAGGCAATCCAACAAATGTTTTTACCAGGCTGGACCAGGTAGACCAGCACATGGACCAGTTTGTGTCAGCCCTTGAGGCCTTGTTGCTTCGTACCTGGCTCCACCATCTCAGCTACCCATGGCGAAGGCTGCCCCTTTAGCTGCTGCCGCTTCCGCTCTGTCTGCCACTAGTGACTCCAATGTAGCTAGAGGTATGTCTGGGTTTCCTAAACTAGGTCAGTATCAATCTGGAGATGGTACCTCGGGCCTTACTGTCTGATAAGAGTAAGGTGGGCTTTGTGATTTCCTTACTCTCGGACAGGGCCTTGGCAGGGCTAATCCCCTTTGGGAGACACAGCAGACTATTGTACACAATTAGTATGAATTTGTTGCGTCTTTTAAAGGTATTTTATGTACCAAAGGACTAATGTCTATTCGGCAGGGTACAAGGATGGTTTTGGATTACATCATCAAGTTTTCTACCCTGGCCGCTGGGGTTGATTGGAATAGTAAAGCTCCCGGGACTCGCTGCCCCAGAGTCAATGCTCCAGCAATGCATGGTAGTATACCTGGATGACATTCTGATCCATTCCACTTCATATGAAGCCATGACGCAAATGCTGCCAAAGTTCTGCAAACAGGTCACCTTCTTGAGGTACATGATTTCAGAGGTAGGTTTTGCTATGGTCGCTGAAAAACTCAGCTGTTCTTGAGTGGTCCCGACCTGTAAGTCTCCGCTCCCTTCAACTTTTCCTTGGGGTCGCTAACTATTACAGGAAATTCATACTCTCACTGGTCCCCGGGGCCCATCATTAAGTCATTAAAGGCCACTTTTGCCGCAGCTCCCGTTTTGGCACACCTGAAACTCGAGCCTCCATTCATGCGTCTGAGACAGGAGTAGGCACCCTTCTGTCTCAATGTCCTACTCCTGAGAGCCAGTTACACCCATGTGAGTGTTTCTTCAGAATGATGCAACTATGAAACTGGTGCCCGTGAGTTTCTGGCGATAATACACTCTCTCAAAGAATGGAGGCACTTGCTCAAAGGAACTTCTGTGCCAATCCTAATCCTGACGGATCATAAATACCTCAATTTACCTGTCCGAGGCTAAGTGCTTGAATCCGAGTCAGGCTCGATGGGCCTTATTTCCTTCTTGCTTTAGTTATGTGGTCTCATACCTGCCGGGGATCAGAAATGTCCAGCCTGATGCCTTGTCTAGACAGTTCTCGAATGTTAAGGAGAGCCCTTCTAGTCTGTTTATTCTCCCGGACCAGGGGAAAGAATAGTGGCCCTACAAGTAAGATGTATTTGCTAAAACCCCCCCCAGGACGTTGTTTCATACCTGTGAACTTCCGTACCAAAGTACAGAAGGGCATCCTGGGAAGAACCAGCCTCTCTGATCGGTTTCCCGTCTATTCTGTTCAGTATGTGAGCAGACTAAATCACCCCGTCACCTTCCATTGGGCCTTCCCCAACCTATACCCAATGTTGAGAGGCTATGGTCTTCATAGTCGACCTTTCTTAATCTTAACGGTAACACGTTATCGCCATTGTAGACCAGTTTTCTAAGATGAGCCACTGTATACCATTAAAAAAAGCTCCCATCCGCTACTGTCTTTTTTAGAAGAGGTCTATCGGCTACACAATGTTCCCAAAGTCATTATTTCCGACCATGCTTTGTGTGTGCAACTTGTTTGCGGCCTACCACCTGTAATTGAATGGGCTGCGGAAAGGGCCAATCAGGCCTTGGAGTAATTCTTGCAGTGCTATATCTTGGACCATCAAAAAAACTGGTCAGATCTGCTACCCTGGGTAGAATTTCCTCATAACAGGTGCAGCCTCGGTCTCCACCTGGCTCTCTAGGGATTCCTGATACTTTCACTCCCCAGGGGATTCCAGTGCTGTAGGATTATCTCCAGCAGATCCATTCTCATCGGTGCAGGTCCAAGAGGCACTGCAATGCTCACAATGAGACCGTAAATGCCTACCCGCACCCTCCTACCAGATTGTCCTCCAGAAATCTCCAACTCCAGGCTGCCTCCCAGAAACTTTCTCCCCATTAAGTGGGGCCTTATGTCTCCTTCTATGGGTGAACTCTGTGGCCTATGCCCTGGACCTTCCTTCCAATATGCGCATCCACAATGTGTTTTATGTCTCGCTGCTGAAACCCCTGGTTTGTAATCGTTTCACTACGGTTGCTCCTCAAACCCATCTATTGTCTGTTGACAACCACGAGTTTGAGATCTGCTCCATAGTCGACTCTCGTCGGTTCCATGGGAAGCTTCAATATTTGGTCCATTGGTAGGTGTGCAGTTTAAAGGAAAGATCTTGGGTACCAGCCCCAGATGTTCATGCTCCCGCCCTCCTCCGTGCCTTTTACAAGTTTCCCAAGCATGTAAGGCCCTGCCCTGCTGTGCACTATGCATGTGGAGTATTTCTACTAGAGATGGTAGCTGAATACATTGTGGTGAGTTTTTCTGCAGTTACATGTAATATGTGCAAATAATCCTAGGAAACATGGATGGAAAACATTACAGCTTCCTTTGCCAGGGATTGGTGACCAACTAGTTGCATGATAATTGTCCAAATGCTCCTAGCAAAATACCCTGGGTTGTCTTCTCTCCAAAAAGACGTACTTTTGTGGGAGTATTTTGAGTTGGTGGGCTGCCAAACAGGCTGTAACCCAAAAATATAAAAAATTGTGCATGTTGGATTTTTCAAATTCAGGACATTTACATTAATATATTTTGTTGTATGTTGGTCAACTGAACTGGGGGGACCAATTTCATGTGTTTTTTTTCCTTCTTCATTATTTTAAGGTATTATTCATATTAAATGTTATACTATACTTTTAACAATTGTATCAAAAGAAATCTCTATTTGTCCCTGAAAAGGTAATATAACATTTGTGCGGGTGCATGAAAAAAGAAAATGAACAATCATCAATATGCCAAAGAGAAAATGGGGGGGGGCACTGAAACTATTAACTAAATCCATGCATCAAGTGTCCAAAGCCAGGCGTTAACTATAAACTTTGGCTTAAAAACTATGCCAGATGGATTAATTTAACAACTTCTTTTTATAAGATGTACCAGAAAAAGAAAAAGGAAGAAAAAAGTGAAAAGTTCTGTAATGGAGGAGCCTGCAACATATTTCCAGATATCAGTTGCAGGCCCCTATTGGCACTGACTGGGGTAAATCGCACCTTTTCTTGAGGGAGACCTGTTAAAATTCATTTGGTGGAGGCCATAAAATGTAAAACAAAAATGAAATGAAAGGTTATCTGGTTTCACACTGGCTGTAAAACTCTTGGTGCACTGTCATAACAATAATAAGGTGAAAAATTTTATATGCCAAACTGCCAGAAAGGCGTCAGTAAATTCCACCGGAGGTGTTCTGGATGACATCATTAGCCACATGAGAAAGATGCTGGACTGGTCACACCAAGGCATAAGGAACCTTTTTATAACCCTTTAAAGTTTAGGGTATGTTAGGTTTGTATTTTCCTCTTACAGTGAACTATATTGTTAGGAAATGACTACCAAGTGCTGTTAGGACTAGGTTTTAGCTTCATACATATATATTATCATTGCTATTTATATTATAGTGCCAACAGATTTTGAAAAATGACATATAGTATGCAAGGGGCTGTTGCATGTTTCAGTTTGACATAAATAAACGGATAGAGTAGGTTGTGAGGGCTCATCCCTCAAGTTTAAATGACATGATCAAAAAACGTTAATTTTGCACAAGTCTTGGATATAGAATCTTTATGCATGACTGTGTGTGTGAGAAAAAGGTGTTAAATCTTATCTGGAATATATATGTATATATACATAACTGATGATCTCAAGTACTGATCTCTCCATGACAATTCTATGTCCTCCAGTTAAGTGTACTAGAACACCTGGGGGAGACAGAGTGACTATTAGGAAAATCAATATGGTGCCTGTGAAAGGGCAGATAGGAGGTGTAATCACTACACTGGTTTATCCTGGGTGTCTGGACAAGAGGTCACCTTAAAATTATTTTAAAACTCTAGAGAAGGATCACTAGACCAATATTAATAAAGACACCCGACTTAATTAGGACTGCTTTATTCTTAGACAACAGTATCCTTCTGTCCTTCGTATCAGTATGCTGAAGACGGTAGACATTATTATTATTATTATTATTATTATCTTTTATTTATATAGCGCCAACAGTTTACGCAGCGCTTAATACAATACATAAATTCAAGGGATATGACAAGACAAGAATTGACAGACTAAGACAAACCGATACATTTGGTGGAGAGCCCTGCTCGCAAGCTTACAATCTAGAGAAATACTAGGTGTATTATTATTTATTGACTTATACAGCACCTTCATATTTCACAGAGCAGTGCAATGGATAATTGTGCCACCTGCCACATAGGTTTGGTGGAAGTTGTGATTGTTCTGGAGAGATAATGCTAAATTAATATTCTGGGCTAAACTGATTCTCAAGCACTGTAGATTACTCCAGATCAGTGCAAATTCCCACAAGTATCAAGCACTGCAGTCTCAGTACTTGTAAATGTCTCAACATTTAATGGATTACTGTAATAATATATGCCTACACTGTGAGAATGAAATACCCTGTGGGTTCTTTGTCTGTTAGCAGCCTGATGTAATTTTAATTTGGAATTCTGTAAACAAATCAGTTATTCTGACAGATGTCTTGATCTGAGAGGGTAGACTTTTGCTTAACTTTCAAACATATATATTAATGATTTTGGTTTCAACACAAATCGTTATACAATGAAGGAAAAAATTATTTGATCCCCTGCTGATTTTTTATGTTTGTCTACTGAGAAAGACATGATCAGTCCATAATTTTTTCCTTCACTGTATACCCAGAAATTGCACTAATTATCCCTATAGATATATAAACCACAAACAGAACAGACATGTGAAAAGAATACATTTTATGATCACCGCATATAAATTATCTATTGTATACCTGTATGTTTTGTGGCATTAACATTAACACGTAAGAAAATAAATATACATTTGAAAAAGGGAAAATAAATGAACAAGACATTAACAAGAATTTTTTTGCAGGGTGATATTTTGGTTCATAGCATTATTTGGCCACATCTGCATAAATCTCCCATGAAAATGAAAAAAAAAAATCTATATATATATTTTGTAGGAACATTGAATGGAAAGGAAAATATTTTAAGTAATAAAAGTTATGTTTATAGTTGAATAATTCTTGTTTTTACTCAGAAATATAAGTTACCAACAAAGGTGCTATATAATATACATATTACTTTATATTCATGGTACCCTGAATCAGATGTGTACATTTAATACCTGGATGCAACTTTGTGAGAAAAAATGAGTGTACTGGATGCATTGTGCAGCTCAAATCGAGCTCATTTAGTATGTATGCCTTCATCTATGTGACATTTTTCTGGGGTATTATATCTAACCAATCTTATTGACTTAAAGAGTAAGCTGCAAATTGATTACAGACCATCATCAGCTTCTTCAACTATTTTAAAAAGGTAAAGTAAAATCCAATTGGTCCATAAAGCAGGCAGCCTAAAATTGCTGTGTAAAAAAGCAAAAGTAACAGCATGCTGGCAACTAATCTTTTGTGGAAAAAAAGACATAAGGATTATTATAAATACATTTATTTTTATGTTAAAATGGACTGATAAGCTTTTGTGAACTACAACTCCCACCGTCAGCTGCCAAAAAATGATGGTGAGGGTAAGGGAAGTTGTGGATTTCAAATGTATGTGTATCAAATGTGCAAAAAAAATTGGATTTCTGGAGCTACAATAATGGAACCTCTTATGGGCTCCATTTGAAATCTACATGTATGTAATATATACACACACACACACACACACAGTTAGGTCCTGAAATTTTTCACAATTTTCATAATTTTCACAATTTTCGCTCTGTTAAGCCACCACAATAGATCTGAAATGAGATGCAATTGAAGTGCAATTCCCCCAATTTGCATGTGAATAGCCTCAAATTAAAGCTGACAGACTGCACTATATATTCCGCCTATATTCATTATTTAACTGGTTTTTATGGCATTGGAACATTGCTTCAATTCATTGAGGTTTGCAGGCATTTGTTTATGCACAGTTCTCACTACATGCACTCTCGACCCCATCCCATCATACCTAATTCCATCACTCTCCTCTAGCCTTACTCCTGCCCTCACTTACATCTTCAACTCCTCACTCTCTACTGGTATATTCCCATCCCTATCAAACATGCAAAGGTCACTCCCATCCCCTCAAGAAGCCCTGCCTTGATCCAAATTCCTCTGCTAACTACCACTCTATATCACTGCTTCCAATAATATCTACACTCTAGAAAAACTAATCTACTACCATCTAACCCACTTTCTGTCCTCAAACTTCCTGCCATATGGTTTCCGCCCACAGCACTCGACTAAAACTGCTCTCACCAAGGTCACAAAAGACCTATCTGCTAGAAACAATGGCCACTACTCTATCCTAATCTTAATTGACCTCTCCCCCCACTACAGATTCTCAGCTTTCTTGGTCTCTGTGACACTGCTCTTTCCTGGATTAACTCGTATCTTTCCAACAGATCCTTTTGCTGGCGGCGACTCCTCTTCAATGCTTCTGTCTGTTGGAGTACCTCAGGGTTCTGTCCTGGGTCCCCTAATATTCTCCATCTACACTTCCTCACTTGGAAAACTTATTGACAGCTTTAGCTTCAAATGCCACCTCTATGCAGACGACACAAAAATATTATCTCTCCACCCCCAATCTCTCTGCATCTGTCCCCTCTCAGATCAGCAGCTGCCTATCTGGCATCTCTTCCTGCATGGCCTCTCACCACCTCAAGATAAATATGTCTAAGACTGAGCTCCTTCTAACTCCGTTCCCCTTTCTGAACTTTCCATCACTGTTGACGGTACCACTATCTCCTTCACCACAAGTTCACTGCCTTGGAATGACCCTAGACTCAAACCTATCTTTTATTCCTCACATCAAATCACTCTCTAAATCTTGCCACAACCAACTACACAGCATTTCCAAAATTCGCCCATTCCTGACTGCCAGCACCGCTAATCCACTCCCTTCTAATCTCCCATCTAGACTTCTGCAACAACCTACTTACCGGCCTCCCTCTTCCGACTATCCCAGTCTGTCCTCAATGCCTCTGCCAGACTAATCTATCTCACCCGACGCTCTGCATCTTCCGCACCTCTCTGTGAGTCCCTCCACTGGCTTCCCATACATAGAATTAAATTCAAAATACTAACTCTACCCTATAAAGCTATCACTAACTCCACTCCCCTCTACCTATCCTCCCTCATCAGTAAATATACTCCAGCCTCCCCACTTCTTCACTTATCACCTCCTCCCATGCCGCCTACAGAACTTCTCTCGAGCAGCAGCAACCCTCTGAAACTCTCTTCCCCGTGCTGTCTGACTCTCACCAACTCTACCCTCCTTCAAACGCTCCTTAAAAGCTTTTCTTTTCAGGGAAGCCTACCACTGACATAAACATCAAAACTTCTCTCTCACCCACTTACAACCCTTTTCTCGCCCTACATTAACATCATTCAGTACCACGCAGTCCCCACCTCCTGTTTCTCACCTCTTATCCACCTAGATTGTAAGTTCCTGCAGGAACAGGGTTCTTAATTTCTCTTGTATCTGTATGTCAATTGCTGTTTTGTACTTGTCATTATCTATAACATTTTCATCTTTGTACAGCGCTGCAGAATCTGTTGGCGCTTTATAAATAAAGTATAATAATAAACAATTCTATTCGGTTGAGGTCTGGCCTTTGACTGGCCAATTGCAACAATTGCAACACCTTGAATTTGGTTTTTTTCCCCAGCAATTCTGTTGTAGATTTGCTTGGGATCACTATACTGCTGCATGACCCAGCTTTAGCTGTGGGACAGAAACAAAGGTCGGAATACAGCACTCAGTTGTGAGATGGCGTACCACCAAGTCCTTCAATAAATCCAAAATAAAGAAGCAGAGGCTCAGCACTCAAATGGTAAGGTGAGTTTATTTGAAACAGGCAACGTTTCGACACACAGGTCTTTCTCAAGCTTCTTTATTTTGGATTTAGCTGTCGGACAGACGCCCTCACATTTGAATCTAGAATACTTTTATACAGAGCAGTTTATGGTCGACAGGTCCTGTGGCTGTTAAACAAACCAAAATCATCACCCCTCCTCCACCATCCTTGACAGTTGGTATGAGGTGTTTGTGCTTATATGCTGTGTTTGGTTTTCGCCAAACGTGGCACTGTGCATTATGGCTTGTGGTATGTTCAGATGCATTTTTAAAAAACCTAAGCCATGCTGCCATGTTCTTTTTGGGGAGAAAAGTCTTTCTCCTGGAAACCCTTCCAAACAAACCATACTTGTTCTGTCTTTTTCTAATTTTACTGTCTTGAACTTTAACAATATGCAACTGGGGCCTGTAGAGTCTGAGATGTTACTGCCATTTCTCTGAACATAGCACAGTCTGACCCTGGGGTTAATTGCTGGGACTTTCACTCCTTGGAAGATTGGCAACTGTCATGAATGTTTTCCACTTTTGAATAATCTTTCTCACTGTGGAATGGTGAATTTGTTTGTTTGGAAATGCCCCTCTAGATTGTAAGCTCATTTGAGCAGGGCCCTCCTCACCTGTTGTCTCTGTAAGTCAAATTGTTATGTTACATACTTGTTATGTCCCGTCTACCCATTGTACAGCGCTATGGAATTTGAAGGCGCTATATAAAATAAATAATAATTATAACCCTTCCCAGATTGATGGGCAGAAACAATTGCTTCTCTAAGATCACTGCTAATGTCTTCCCTCCTTCGCATTGTGTTAACACACACCTGAATGTTCCAGAAGAGCAAACTGCTAAAACTTTGGCTTTTGTAGAAGTGGCCATGCTTGCTAATGATCAATTATTCAAGGGCATTTAATTAGCAGCCCCTGTCTGTTACTTAGTGTCTTAATTCCTATGAAAGCAGTAAGGGTGTACTTAGTTTTAAACACATGGCTTCCCCATTTTGGCTTTATTTTTGTTGAATAAATCATGACACAGTGTAATGTGCAATGTCATGTGTTGTTCATCTGAGGTTGCATTTACCTAATTTTTACATCTGCTAAGTGCTAAGGAAAAGATTATCGTTACTATGTTCTGATATGTAAAACCATAGAATTCACATAGGGTGTACATTCTTTTTCACACAAGTGGGTGTGTGTATATTCATATATATAATTGCATTTACATTAAAGTGCTGCATAAATTGGTGGTGCTATATAAATAAAAGATCATAATAATAATAATTTAAACTGAGAAGGGTGGGGGCTTTTAAGAAGAACATTTTAGTTTGTTAAAAAAATATCACATTATATATATTATATCACATGATCGGATGCACAGATGAACTATAAAATTGTCCCTGCATCATACCAGGAGAAATTTGCCCTGACCCACAGAACTCAAAGGCATAAAGGTTCTATTCCTCATACTCTACCGAATATACTAAATGCAGCATTAGAAACACCATTCCTTGTGCTGTTGAATGTTCAAACCCTTCCAAGAATTACTACTGAATTCCACAATTTATTGCCCTTTCTTTCCTAAGGGGATAGCCCTGAATAATCAATGAATGAATGAACTATGAAGGAAAGAGTTAAAGAACTATTCAAATTTGATTTTATTAATTCCCTTAAAAAACTAAAAATATTTTTGTAAATAAAAATAAATGTTAATATTGTATTAACTCTTTCCTGCATAGTTATTTCTTCCCAGAATTAATTCTTTAATCATGCAACATACATTATTTTTGCTGGATAATGGAAGTAATTATCAAGTTACATAAAAGCATTCACTAAAAGGATAAAAACTGGCTTCTTAAAGGTTTGTGCTGTTTTAATGTTAATACACATTTAGAAGTCATAATAAAATGACCTTTTAACGTTTATTTGCTTAGCAGTAGAAAGAGCAAGTAATATTTTGTCTTGGTGGAACAGCATCTTCAAGGAGCATCAGCTTAGAAAGTATAGGTAGATATCATATACAATTTATGGAGTTTCGTGCAAGGATAAAAGTTACGGTAATAAGTTTACACCAATTAGGGCTTCCAGAAATTCTTCTTTATACTAATTAATTAAAGATGCTATTTCAACTAAAAGAAAAACTAGGTTCTACTGATACACATATCACAGAAATTGTCAGGAAGTGTGCTGAAGTTTTATAAGACTATTTTTTATGGGTCGATGCCTCTTTAAACATTTTACCTTATGCTCAATTGCACAAGCTTAGTCCCTTAATCATCCCAGTGCTATTAGCACACTGAGGTGAGAATGTTTCTTTAATGTCCAAGCCATAATCTTAAGGAGAAGCTATTCAAAGCAATCACGTTACTTATGAAGATGGCAGTGGAATGCTGTGAGCACCAAATTTTCCTTTACTTCATTAAGTGCTTCACCTTTCGGCTTCAGGTGTGTTTACTTTGTACAAACATATGTGGTACAAAGGGCTTTTGGTTTAAGTCTTACAAAGGAAGATAATAAAGAATACAATTGAAGTTTACACTTGTTAAATCTAGCATGTAAAGTATACAGTTTCTAAGGGTTTTCTATGCAATCTCACATACCATGAAATTAGCAGTTACTGAAAATAAGGGATTTAATGCTATGTAAATTATCTGGTAAAACAAAGCAAATCCCCATAAATCAAACTGATTTAGACAACATTTACACATATACACACAAATTGAACTACTAATAACCATATGTAGCACAATACATGTGATTTTAATTTAACAATAATGAAATAAGAAACAATTTTTTTTTGTATTATATGCAGTCAGTAGATATCTTTTGGATAAAGATCTTCATAAAATGTACTCAACGATAACAATATACGTTTAACCCCTTAAGGACCAGGCTGTTTTTTACTCTTTGTACCCTTTGGGGTACAAACTTTTGCGGAGCTGGTGTTTATATGCCATTTTTAATCATTTTATCTAATTTCACAAAAAATAATAACAAAATGAATAAAAATTCTCACTTTTGTTTGAAAAATCTTTTAATCATCCAAAAAAGCTAATGAAAAAACCTGCTAAATAGATTCTACTATTTGTCTTGAGTTTAGAAATACCCAATGTTTTTTGCTTTTTTCTGCAAGTTATTGGGCAATAAGTACAAGTAGCGTTTTGCCATTTCTAAACCATTTTTTCCCAAAGCTGGTCATTCTGCCCCATGTGCTACTTCAGGTATCTTTGAAGCTGGCCAATGCAATTTACCCCCTCAAATCATATATTTTTGAAAACTAGACACCTCAAGGTATTTCAAATGCTGGTGTTTAAACCATTTCCATGCACTAATTCTACTACCACCCTCTGTCAAACTTTGTGGAAGTAATTTATTTTGTGTTTTTTTATCACTAAAATTGCACTTTAGGTCACAACGACACCATTGAAGTTTAGGAGGTGATACAGTGTATGGTGGATGTTGACGCCCCTGGGACATGGACCCTGATGCTGATCTCGGTGTTGCTGAATGCCTTGACATCAAGGCATTACAGCAACACCGTTGCTCACTTTAGTAGATCACTTTCTAAGCTTGATTAATGAAATTACGTGCCAGGCACGTCATAGGTTGTCACATGACCATTTTAGCGTGATGTGTCTGACCCGTCAATGGACATTAAGGGATATGTTTTAGGATGCAAGAAATACAAAAAAAACCCCCTGAACTACATTACAGGGAATTACCCTAAACTGATATTTCGATCAAATTAATTAATTCCTGTTCTGAAGTTCTCTCCCTTTTCTTTACCCAAGATTACAAAAGCTGTCTGAACCAATCAACAACTTGGCAACAGATAATGGGGGAGTCATCGTGCAGAAAGAGACAACACATTTCCTATGGTATAAACATAAGGTGGTTTTCCATTATTATCATTAAGATATATATTATATATTACTTATGTAAACCGTTACTTAGGTTTATTTAAGGGGGTAGCAGAGGCATTATTTAACACTAATATTGAACAACCAGAAAAGCCCAGGGACGTGTTGTTCCCACAGAATTTTGTAGTGCTGCTGCAAGCAATTCTGAGTCGGCATATTCACCTTTTTACCTCTATATCAACTTTATACATGGACCCCTTGGAGCAAATGTATGTTGTACTAGACAGCCTTTAAACAGAATTTAGGACAAAGGCGCAAAAGCCAGGTCACCACTCATGGAGAGCTGTTTCGTCCTTAATGGGACTCAACAGCATGAGATTGGATACTGGCTTATTGCTTAAAGTTTAGAGCAATATGTGAAGCGTGTACAAGACATGTTGTGGTGGGATATAGGTGATGGAAAACGCCTCCACTTAAAATTAAGGAGTAACAGAGGCAATATCAAATACTAATCTACAACCATCACAGTCCAGAGGTTTCTAGTTTATATAGCATACAGAAACATAAAATGTTGGATTTAGGAAAAGTGACAGATCCGGCTTAATTGTTTCTGAACAAGATGTGGAAATTTAGTCACAGGGAGGTTTGAGAGTCAAAAGTCGATTTCTGAGTGAGATATTCACTGCAATAAAGTTATTTGTGTACAACTACACCTCACAACTGTTTTACAATATTTATTATTTTCTCTTTCTGTGTACTCCTTTGTGTCTGTATAGGTCCTTGCAAAAGTTAATCACACATGACTTGTCTCAGAATGGCTATATATAGGCTCCAGGTGTATTGACCATTGGAGGATTTTAGAAAACAAATACAAAAATTAACAATATTGCAAAAGGAACCACACATTTTATATCTGGAGATAAAATGAAAAGGTCTTAGGTAAGCAAGATACAATTACTTTTTTAATTCAGTCCTTTTTTCTACATTCTGTGGGGATTAAAGTGATTTGATTATATGGTTAGTTGTCCATATATTGCTATGAAGAGACCACCAACCCTTTTTTTGTTAAGGTCATTTAACTTTTGTTCCACAACAGCCTCAGGGGGGATTAGACAAGTAACGCAAAAGGCGAAGAGATCAGTTTAAGGTTCACATAATGAATAGTTCTTTTCATATAGAATGTCAACTCAATGAAAATCACCTTCATGTCTGCACTTTATTTCTGTCTGCAACTAATTTGGCAGTAAAAGCTCTTCAGACATGGTTTGTACACTGCATTCCAGAGAGACAGAGAAAGTGTGCTAATGACTCCATTACATCCCTGTTCACACTCCTTGTACAGATTTGGTTAGACAATCATTTCATATATAGTCATTCCCATTATTTACATAGAAATGTAATAAGACACATTTTATGTTGGTTCTTCAGGTCTTCATTTATTTATATAATTTTCTTGTGTGGGCCAGGTTAATTCAGTGAGTGTTTTATACAATATCTTGTATTTGTATAACAAATAGTTTTATATTGGTGTTTAAGATTTAAAGACAAAGTTTCAAGCATTCCTTTGGTATTCTCAGGAATTAAAACCATTTCTGGAATTAAAGGGATAAAGTGACCATAAGATGTCCTACTTACATTGCAGGAGATGGATTCCATACTTACTGCCAGCCAAACACAGCGCTGAAGAGTTTGAGGGGGTCTAATTAGATCCCTATCAGCATAAAGCACTTTCATTGCTTACAATTGGATTGCTTTAATCGCCATAGAAGAGGATCCCATAAAGCAGGGTAGGCCAGGCCTCAATCGACAACACAACGTGCACTGAAGGCAGGGGAAACACAGGAGACGTGGTCAAAGGAGCTGGGTCAGAACCAGAGGACAGTATCAGAACCGAATCAGAATTCAGAAGCCAAGTCAAACAAGCCGGGTCAATAGGAACAGGAGCGGAGCCAAATCAGGAACCAATAAGGGATCTCAAGGGCAAGCCAGGTAACAAAGGGTTCAAACAAATCAAAATGAAGCAGGAGCAAAGACACACCAACCATCGTTAGTGCAAGAGTGAAGGTGCAGGGCGTATCTAGTCAACCTGAAAAGTGGTGGCAGGTCGAGGAGGTCATCAGAGTGAATCCCGCTGTAGCAGACCTTTGACATTTGCAAAACTCAATCCCCTTATTCAGTTTCTCCAGTATACTTCTAATGTAGACCCTGGAAATATACAAATATATAGACTGCCCATGCAACTGTGTCCAGCTGATTCCAAAGCAAGAAACTATTTTGTCAAAGGGAAGTGGAGATCTCTGGCACAAAATGAAAACTCTAGTATAGCTTATCAATTTACTGTCCTGCTGTAATATTTATGACCAAACCCTTGAAGCAACCAACAAGATTCGCTTTATATTATTATGGAGGAAAAAATCACTGTTTATGAAGCTATCTAAAGGGCGCTCCTCCAAGAACATTTAGTTCTGCTAGGTTTCACTTTTGTGAGTATGAGTTTATGTTTTGTAATAAATATACATCTCCAGTCTTGAGTGTCTTATGCATCTCTCTTTATAGTAAAGCAAAATATGGAGACTGGAGAAGCCAGTGGAAATATTATAAGACACTACCCCTGAATTGAGGACTTGATACTTCCTTCTGTTTCTTTTAGTGCTTCAGACTTCTGTTTATTAACAGTAGGAGTTTATCAGATATCACATAATTATCTCCAGCTGGCTACTGCAACAGTTTGGAGTGTGAAGCAGATTATTTTTTTCTGTCCAGGCAGACTTCCAACTCTCTTGTAATATGAGCTTGATACATATTCTATTGAAAGTGGTGTACAGAAGCACAAGTACAGACTTTGCTTTCTTTCTTGTGTTTTACTATGATTTGTTTTTTTCGTTGTTGATATGTTGGTAGCACTCGCTTTATAGTGCTATACTTGGTATTTTTGTTCATAGTTTATGTGGAAACTTTATACAAACAAAAATTGACAAAATGGCAAAAAGGGAAAATATGTCCCTTTCAGCATACCAAGACATTTTGGGCAATGCTATGTTTTCTGTTCCATGGCCTGCACAAAGCCTTTACCTCAACCCCATCGAACACCTTTGGATGACATCAGCACCTGTCCTCACAAATTCTCTACTGGATTAATTGCAATTCAATTGCCCAAATTCCCAAATTAAAAATGCCTCCAAATATTTTGCCAAACTGAATGGTTTGGCAACTTTATTAGGTACACCTTGCTAGTAACGGGTTGGACCTGTCTTCTTTATTCGTGGCATACTTTCTACAATGTGCTGGAAACATTCCTCCGGAATTTTAATCCATATGGACATTATGGCATCACGCACTTGCTACAGATTCCTCAGCTGCACATCCATGATCCGAATCTCCCATTCCACCACATCCCAAAGGTGCTCTATTGGATTGAGATCTGGTGACTGTGGAGGCCATTTGAGTACAGTGAAATGGTTGTCATGTTCAAGAAACAGTTTGAGATGATGTGAGCTTTGTGACATGGCCCATTATCCTGCTGAAAGGAGCCATCAGAAGATGGATAGACTGTGGTTATAAAGGGATGGACATGGTCAGCAACAATACTCAGGTAGGCTGTCACGTTTAAATGATGCTCAATTGGTACTAAGGGGCTCAAAGTTCTAGGAAAATGTCCCACACACCATTACATCACCATCCTGAACCACTAATACAAGTCAGGATTAATCCATTCTTTCATGTTGTTTACGCCGAATTCTGACATTCTGAATGTATCAGACCAGGCAACGTTCTTCCAGTCTTCCATTGTCCAATTTTGGTGAGCCTGTGCGAATTTTAGCCTCAGGTATCCTGTTCTTAGCTGATAGGAGTGGCACCCGGTGTGGTCTTCTGCTGCTGTAGCTGTATCTGCTTCAAGGTCCGATGTGTTGTGCATTCAGAGATGGTATTCTGTATATCTTGGTTGTAACCACCGGTTATTTGGGTTACTGTTGTCTTTCTGTCATCTCGAACCAGTCTGCCCATTTTCATCTAACCTCTGACATCAACGAGGAATTTTCGTCCACACAACTGCTGATCACTGGATATTTTATCTTTTTCAGACCATTCTCTTTAAAACCTAGAGACGGTTGTGCGTGTAAATCCCAGTAGATCAGCAGTTTCTAAAATACTCTGACCAGCCCGTCTGGCACCAACAACCATGCCACGTTCAAAGTCACTTAAATGCTCTTTCCTCCCCATTCTGATGCTCGGTTTGAACTTCAGCAAGTTTTCTTCACTACGTCTACATGCCTAAATGCATTGATTTGCTGCCATGTGATTAGCTGATTAGATATTTGTGTTAACAAGCAATTGAACAGGTATACCTAATAAAATGGCCAGTAAGTGTGTATACACAAACATACAGTATATAAATAGTGTAGATGGATGGATGGATGGATAGATAGATAGATATACACATTTTGCCATGGAAACCAATTTGTAGACATGATAAGAGAAAAGCATAATATTTGATGAGATTATATACAAACTGTTTCCTTTACTACATGTGTATGTGTAATAATTTAGTGATAGTCATATATTTTTATATAATATCTATCCATGTTCTATGCTGCATTGTACCGCCAATTAAATTCATTTAAAATAAGGAATATACTGAAATACAAATCTGCTGTAAACAAAAAAGTATTAGATATTGAAGTATGTTTTTTTTTTACTACAACCTGCCTGCATTATCCTTTTCCAACTTAAATTTTAGTAAACCCGAACATCACTTTTTCCACCACAAGCCAGTTTAAACGTAACAAAAAAGGAACTGGCGTGCATGACTAATTTCTGAAGATTATTTACGCTAGAAAGAAAATCCTTACGATATATTTTCATATTCAGGATTTCTAGCACCTTTAGATGGCTTATAACAGAAAATTAAAATGAGGTTAAATAAATAAATGCATAAATAAATAACTTGTTCCAGACAGACCTTCGCTGCCAATTTCTTTGATTATGGTTTGCAAGTCTCAAAAGACTTCCACTTACTACAGTTACAAAATACAAGTTTCTCTTCTAAGCCTTTAAACATTTTTTTCCGGGGGAAGCTTATAACTAGCTTTATGGTAGTTTACGATTAAGAACTTGTATGCGAAACAAGTGGTTCCTGCAAACCTTTACCTTTGTGATGTTATTTGCTACTAATAAATATGCATTAACAATCCTTGTTGGCTCTAGAGTCTTTTCATCAGCCCACAGTGTGTCGAAAGTTTCTACAAGTTATGGTAACTGCTAACAGAAATTCTCTGGACAGGCCTAACAACCAAGCTTATGTCTTGAGTATCAGGACTGCAGACAGATCCAGATGTGCAATAGCCAAACAGGGCTCTTGTATAAAATGGCAGAAAAGAGGTGTTACATGAATATAGAGTCCTCAAAATAACTCTGACCATAAAGGTAATAGTATTTTAGAGGCACATACATATTCACAACAATATTTAACATACAAGCATAAAGAATTATATTTGATTTTTACTAAAATGAGGAAGGTATTTAGCCATTAAAATGTCTTCCATTGATAATAAAACAGATTCAGATTTCAAAAGTACTTTTTTGTCATATATAGATGAGAAATGATGAACTGGGAAGACTGGTACAAAGAATGATTGAAACTGAAAAATTCCCTAATTTACTTAAGAAAAAAGAAATCCTTAAAATATTTCTCATAGTGTTGACTTACTGTTAACATGGATATCTGCGTGAATCCAGTGGAGACATAAATCACTAACACATAAACATAGCTCTATATGGTAAGAAAAGGTCTTTATACATAATTGAAAATTAGGCTTCCCTCAGTTTACATATACTCTTAAGGTTTTAATTACAATATAAGCCCATAATATGGCAGGACATTTCTGACAGGTATGTGCTACTCAATACCATACTGATCAAAGGTGCCTTTGAATATCTTTATTAAGTAGATGAAAGAGGAAAACATGCAACAGAAGGTAAACATAAACATGCCAAGTGAAAGGAAAGGCATTATTTGGGTTGGAAATTACAGCATCAAGGCCTTTTTTCAGCCAAAATATAAATGAAGACAAATGAGCTTATGGTTCATTCTACATGTAAAAGGCACATTGTTCTGAACATTGCTTGACAGATGATAGGAGCCCTGGAAGAGCAATGCAAACAAAAGATGGTTATGTTGGCAGTTTAGAGGTGAAAATTGTCTCCTGAAAGTCTGCAGGGACAAACTAAGGATACCATTCATGGTATCACCAGCTTGTATTTGGCACAAAATCTTTATATGCGAACAATGACATACCACATTAAATAAGGGATTAGCTGGCAGTTGTTACCATTTAGTTGTTTTCTGCTTTGTATAGCCTCTGAATCAGCAGGCTCAGTTGTATAGCTGTTAAAGGTATTTGGCTGGTCTTTGCTTTCTGCATATGCTTGACATTGCAAGTATTAGTATAAAAAATCTAATATTAGTTAAAACAAAATTTGAGGTAAGGAACAACAAATAATTTTGAATCTTAAAGATAAAGGGTTTTGCTTAGCACTTAGCAAGTCTGCTTGGTTTCCCTTCAATAACCAAAAATCAATATGAAAAAAGAACAAGGCAGACTGCATATGTAACCCTCACATATATATCACTCACAATCATGGTCACTAGAACAAATACCATTCCATTGATGAGATCTAAAAAAGTAACTGTCTGTGTGTCAATCAAAAGCGGCAAGAGCTCATGTTTTAGATCATCACACATGTTGTCCATTGTAATTCAACGTGCATGTGGAAAAACATGTAAAAATAAATGAAACTGAATGCCCAAATGTACAGTATCCATTTTAAAAAGAAGACTGAACAAGGGCCAGACCCAAACCAGGTCTGCATCCAGTTCAGTCGGAGAGCACAGCTCCGTCGCTCCTAGAGTTGTGGATGCAGGGGGCTGGCAAGAGGCACCCGCCCCACTAACCAGTACTGGGGTGCACTTAGAAACTGGGGAGTTCGGGTCCCAGACGAGGACAACATTCCCACTCACCAGGGCAGGGAGACAGGATCCATAATCTGTGGGTAGCAGGCTGGCTTTCAGTCCTCTCCAGGGGCCCCAGTGATGGACAGTTCCGTCACACACTCCATCACATATCTCCTTTTTCTGGGGGAGACTGATGTTTGATAAGACCCCACACTGTTTGACTCTGAAGTCAGTCTGTATATCTGGACCACCACTGCCAGCCACAAATTGGTACTCCTCAAAACAATTTAACAAAAGAGCAGTACTCACCCGCCTGCCCTCTGCCTCTCCAGAAAAATGTAACTGCCGCTGGAGAGAATTCCCAATTGCACCTTCTCTCTGGAGTCTTCTCAGCCGCTGGGGAGATGACAGGGTGGCGGGGGCCCCTTCAATCCAGGGTTGGGGATCCGAGCCAGCTGCCCAGCAATTCTGGGGACCACAGGTGGCAACTACAGTCTCATCCACCTGTATGGGATACATGTCCCCTATTGCCGGTAGAGAGGGGCCGTCCTGCCTCTCTCCTGTTGCCAGTATTTCGGCTGGGGTGGTCTGAGCGGGCACTGCGGGAGCGTCATGGTCAGACTCAGGAACAAGGGGGAGGGGTGGGCAGAGAACAGCAGCACTCTCCCCTGTTGCCAGCGCTTCTGCTGGGGAGTGTGGATCTGGGCCAACTGCCCAGCATTCCGGGGACTCAGGTGTGGAGACCACAGTCCCATCATCTATCACAGTCTCTGGGGCTGCCTGACTGGACCCTACAAGGCTGCTGTGGTCAGGCTCGGGAAACAGGGAAAAGAGCAGGCAGATGCCAGCGGCACTCTGCCCCGATGGCAGCTCTTCTGCTGGGTGGGTGCTTGTGGAGACCGCAGTGCTATCTACTACACCCAGAAAACTTTCTTCCTTTCTCTGGGAAGGGAAGTCAATTGCAAGCCCTTCTGGACCAACATCCTCAGATGTAAAATGAATTAAATCCACAATCTCTGGATCCGGTTGTGGTGTACAGTCACATAGTTCCGCTATCGCTATCTGGGTAAGCTGTCCAGTAACCCTGTGACTCAGGGGCAGAGACCGCAGTCCCATCCACCCCTCCTGGGTCAACATCCTCAGGTGACCACTCAGTAAAATCCATGAAATCCATGGTCACTGGGGCATACTGTTGCACATGGTCGAACAACTCTTGATATGCCTGTTCCAGTTCCCATTCTTGTGTGACCAAATAATCCAGGTCAGCCCACAGCTCTGGCGCGTATGGGATATCCTCTGCCCTTCGCTCCTGGACGTCTTCCCCCGACACTCCGATGCACTACCGAAGTCGGGATCTCTTTCTATAATTTCCAATTATAATCCCGGTCCGCCGAAGCCATAGCCCTCTGTGAGACCTTTATCTTCCAGCCCCAGGCACAGCTGTGCTGCGTATTACCGCAGAGCCCGATATCCATCGTCCAACCTCAGCTCTGTCTGGACCAGCACCTCCAGCTCAGCCACCCATTCCTCTTTGGGCTGCTTTCCCAAGAACAGCATCCGCAACTTCCGCTGGAGCCAAAACCTTTCCTCAAAGGTTGGGAGGCTTTTCCCCTTGTACTTAATTTCCAAGTGGAGAACCTCCCTCCAGAGCTTAAGGTGGCTGCAATTCCTCTGGATCAGCTCTGCGTAGCTGACTTCCATTCTTTTTCCTGGAGATAGATCCCGGTGCAAAGGAAGTGTCCCTCAGACTAGGAAGCAATCCTGTCGCTTGCCACCAATGTAACGGGTTCACCAAGAGAGTTGTAGTTACTCCCAGAGATCACCCACATGTATCCTCCTGTTGTCCCCGTAATCACTTCCAGCACCAGCCAGCATGCGCACCTTGGAACCCTGCTATGTGTAGACACAACTACCTTGAACTGAGTTCAGCAGGAATGAACCGTTTATTCTTGTAAAACATAGACTCGTATAGACACATAACTTCATTAACAAAAATTAACATTGATAAACAGGTACATGTAGACAACCCAACCTTTAATCCCCTTTAGCTACTGAATCTCCACCTGGCAGCAATCCTGTTATGGGATTAGTTTAAACAACGTAGTTTCTGCCTGTTTGGTAGCCGGGCTGGAGCCATCTCTGAGTACCTTGGGGCCCTGTATGACAGGTCATTCTGCCACAACCTCATTACCGCTAACCTTTTGTGAAGACTTTATCATATGATTAAACTTTTCTGATTTACTTCAATTTTTCCATACTTGCTGGAGATAATTATTTAATGAAGGTTGGATATTTGGACATTTCCAATGGTTTCATTAATTTTTCCTTTATTTTTAGATTTTTTTGTACACAATATTACATTGACATTGGGTAACATTCCATTTTGTTCACAGTACAATGTGCATGTATTTTTGGTGCATAACTAAGCATGGTCTTATGAAGTGTATATAGAAAAATAGTAAAGGAAATGGCACAGCAATGGATTGGAAATATAAGTTTATGAGAGCGATTTGCTTTAGGTCTGGGAGATAAGCATCATAGCTCCTGATGTTCCTTGGTTTGTTGTTTTGTGTTCCTCCACTGTATCTTCAGGTATGGTTGCTGTGGTGTTGGTGGATCTATGTGCATATTTCCAACAGTCTAACCAGGTTCTAGGACTCCTGGCACTCTGATTGACCAGTTTTTGGCTATTAATATCTTGCCCCTGTTATATGCAGTATGAAGTGCTTTGTGTGGGTGTTGCATTATTTTGAAAACATGCCCAGAAGAGCTGTCACCAGGCCTATATCAAGCAGAAATTCAACAATCTCTTGAGTTATTGCACAGATTGCTGTCTATATGGGCTTTTTTTCAATCTAGCTGTAACAAAGTACCATCTGTACAGTATTTTTTTCCCAGTGTTTGGAGCTTCTTGATGTGCCCAGAAAGTTGGTAATGGCTTGCGACCATTGGTTTTCCGTGAACTCTTTATTCATTCCGTTCCCCCAGTGCAACATGAATGGTACCTTTGAGAAGCAGTGATTAATTTTGTAGGTTTTGGCATGCAAAGTCAATGTAATTGAGGAGTTTCTTGGGTTTTGTGTCCCATGTCCTAAGCGATAGTGCTGTGCGTAGGTAACATCTTTGGTAATTTTGGTTTAGGGTTGAATCATATCAATTGCTTGATAGTAAAGGGGTTCAGACAGGCATTTTCAATTTATATTCAGGTTGCTCGTTCTTTAAGGGATGCGAGAACTTGGGAAGGCTTGATGGCAAAATAATATTCAAGTCAAAATTGGCATGCTCATCTTTGCAATAAGTGAGTTTAAAAAAATTCTCCCCTGCTAGATAGCCGAGGGTCAACTGTAAGTGGTATTATTGGAAAATAGAAGAGTTTAGGAAGAGCAGCAGCTCGGCCACAAAGCA
Organism: Spea multiplicata; assembly: GCA_009364415.1. NCBI lineage: Eukaryota > Metazoa > Chordata > Amphibia > Anura > Pelobatidae > Spea > Spea multiplicata. The sequence goes on from VKOC01020459.1 coordinate 75,427, forward strand.
GAAGACCACACAAAGTTACAGAGCGGGGTCAATGAGTACTGAGGCGCATGGTACGTAAAAGTAGCAAACTCTGCTGATTTCATACTTGAAGAGTTCAAAACTTCCACTGACATTAATATCAGCACGAAGGCGAAAGCTTCATGGAATGGGTTTCCATGGCTGCGCAACTGCATGTAAGCCTCACTTCACCAAGTACAATGTCAAGTGTCGGATCGAGTGGTGTAAAGTATGCCATCACTGGTCTCTGGAGCAAAGAAAATGTGTTCTCTGCAGTGATTAATCTTCTCTGTTTGGCAGTCTGATGGGTGAGTCTGGGTTTTAGCGGGTGCAGTGTGCCAACTATAAAGTTTGGCGAAGAAGGGATAATTGTATGGGGCTGTTTTACCAAAAAGCCTAGCATGGAATAAGTTTAAATACTAGCATTTTAAATACTCATGGGACAGGGGAGGGGGCAAGTCTAGTGGCCCATTGCACCACAAAATCAGCCCACCATCCATGCCGATATTTTCCTGATTTTCTAACGCATATTGATGAAAGGTGACAGGATTGGGAGTACTCAGTGCACTAAAAAAAGTAATCATACACGGGACGCCTAAAGCCACAATTTACTGAGACAAACCCTTTTTGATAAAATACGCAGATTAAAATAGAGAAAATAACACAAAACCTTTACTTTTCCTCTGAAGTGACTACATATTCAAGAGGATGTTTTAGCTCTGGTAAGTAAAAAATAAATAGTGAGGAAACAGATGGCCAAAGATGACAGGACAGGCTCTGCCACACCGGCACCCAGACACACATACCAGGACAGGCTCTACCACACTGACGGCCAAACACACACACCAGGACAGGCTCGGCCACACCGACACCCAAACACACACTCTAGGACAGGCTCCACTACACCGACACCCAAACACACACATATCAGGACAGGCTTTTGCCACACCAAACCTGAACACACACACTAGGACAGGCTCAGCCACACCGACACACAAACACACACACCAGTACAGGCTCTGCCATACCAAAACACACAAACCAGGAAAGGCTCTGCCACACCGACAGCCAGACAAACACACCAGGACAGGCTCTGTCCCACTGACACTCAAACACACACAGGCCAGGCTCTGTCACACCCTCTCTCACAAACCCTTGTTATGCCACTTTTAGCAGCAATAACTATGATACTATGGCTGATGGACATCGCCTGCAGAATCTGATACAAAACAGTATGTGTAGTTTCTGCAATGGTAACATGTTTTCTAGATCCTGATATAGCAAAGCATCACAAACTATGACACTACCATTACCCACACTTGTCCACTGGTATGAGGTTCTCAATGTGTAATGCAGCATTTTGTTTTTCCATAAGTAACAGGGTCCTAGTCCCCCCAAAAGTTCCACTTTTGACACATCTGTCAATAAAGTACTGTTCTAGAGCAGGTGCTTTTTTTGCAAACTCGACACAGGTGTTCATGTTTTTCTTACAGAGCATTTGTTTCTTCCATGAATCCCATGTTTATCAGTATTTTTCTGTTGATGGATTCATTAGCACTAGCTAGCTGAAGCTAGAGGTACATGCAGATGCCTGTATGTTGTTCAGTGGTACTCACAGCTTGTATGTCTTCTTAAATAGATTTATTATACAAAGCATACATACATATACCACCAATCGATGACAGATGTTTGAATTTAGGTGCTGTAGGTTCTTCTTGAAACAATGGAGGAAGAAGAGTAGAAGATCAATGTGTAGGTAGGGGCGGAGTCTTTATATCATTTTTACAATATCAGCTAGAAGTGATTACCATCTATGGCAAACTCTACAAGGATATATCTATAGATCTCATGTAGCTACTAAATCATACAAGAGTTCTAGAGAGACGCTCTAATAGTTCTCTCGCATTGTTAAAACACACATTCCTGTCACTCATGTTTTACTTATACCTAATGTGTTTTTACATTTAGGTTAAAGAATGCATAGATTTCCAACAAGGAGAGCCACTTCTGGGACTCATCAGTCCTGAGCAATGAAACTAGATCACAGACAAGCAAACCAAACCTCCCATTTTTTAAAGAATGACCTGCAGTTTTTTGAAGCAAGAAACATAATGCTATCATTCAAACATTAGATTACATAAAAAATCCATTATATTTATAAACATTATCAAATGTTAAACATTCCAAGGTAAATTCAAGAAAACACAGAAGCTTTTAAAGCAATTACACTCAATGAGCTTGAGAGTATAACTATCACATATCCTGTTTAAGGAGAAGATTGTAGGTTAAGGCATATGAGTCCTTGTTATTTTTCTTTTTATTCTTGACATGAGATAGCCTTATATGCAATTTTCAATGATGTAACAAAAACTCAGCACAGGTTCTGAGACCAGATGCTAAAGTTCTCTTCTGTAAACATATAAAAATAGTTAAACCATCATGGTAATTGTGACAAAACCACAACCAGACTTATTGGAATTCACTGCAGAGACCATGATGATCTCAAGCACTCTTTAATATGTGCCTGACTTATCATAGCTACCACTACATGTTTATGTAGTGTTTAAATGTACAATATGTCCCTTATGTTGTGATACAATACAATATGTCCCTTATAGCCTCATTTATATTATCACCCCCTTGCAAATGCATGGAGGGATTTAGACTTGGCTTTCCCACTAAGTTTAGATGGAATGGTTTCCTGCCAATGCATGGCTTTTTAAGTAGCCAAGACTGGTGTGAAAAATCAGACTGAGGAGCTACAGTTTCTCCATAACATAAATGAATTTTCTTTAATATTTAAGTACTTAAATATGTAAATATTAAATAACGAGCTTACAGTCTTATTGTGAAATGTGCAGGTCTCTACATGCTGAATGTAACCTTAATAACACGGTTTTGAGTCCTGAAATATGAATCATGTCAACAAATGCTTGACTGTAGCTTGTGGTCATGTGATACAAATGCAGGATTTTCATTGATTTGTTGTCATAGGATAAGGAAATAGTGTATTATTTTTATTGATTAAACATTTTAAGAGTATAAGCTTATTTGCTCAACATAAGAGCTTTTTGGTGCAAAGCGATATATGCCTTGTCAGTTTATTTAATTGGTTCATTTATTTTCAAAATCTTATTAAAAGTGTTGGGTACACTTTTTTGCTAAATACATAAAGAATATCTGCCTTAGGTTTTTCCAAATAAAGAACAGAAGAAATAATGAAAAGCTACTCTCTTTGTAAAAGTTATATCCTGAAGATATTTTCATGCTTGACTTTGCCAAATCGTTTCAGCACAGCTACAATAAGAACTATTCAAGTTACTATTAATCAAATGTAATTATAAACCTTAGTATAAAGAAAGCATTATTGTTACTATTTGGCGTCAAACTCTAGGAAGCAGAAATTTAATAAGTGAACACCACAGTAAATGGGTAATTTACACTTCCAATGCATTTGTTTATTGACACAAACTACTGCCCAACAATATTACCTGAGGAATTCTGATGCCATAAGGGCATTGATTCTTATGTTAACATATTTTCAATATGCAAATTAAACGTATTATATAGTTTATGGTGATCAGCATACTATAATCACCATATGTTAAACTGTCCGAGTGCCTCCAGTGACCAGCGATATAAAGAATTCAGAAATATTGGCACACTCTCAGGACTTTATAGAAAATTAAATGTATTTTATCTGAGTCAACATTGCAAATCTGGTATAGAGCCTTTCCTCAAGACATATTACACTATCTGTTGTATGTCCTTGTTTTTTCCCCAGAAATCCCATGCATGAGGTTGTGATACTGTCTTACTATTTGAGGCTTGAAGAAGCACGGGAAATACCAATAACAAAAGTTATGGCAGGTAAAGGTGATGGAAGACCCTTCCACCTAAAATTAAGGGGTAGTAGAAGCATTATTTATTATTAAATATATTTGTTTATTTATTTTTTAAGTGGAAGGGTTTCCAACATCTTTACCCACCATAACTTATGTAATGGTATTTCTTGGCTACCCCAAGCCTCAACTATTAAGCCAGTATCCCAACCCCTTGCTGACGAGTCCCATTAACGATGAAACAGCTGTCCATGAGTGGTGATCTGGCTATTGCACCTCTTACCCCAGTTTTGTCTAAAGGCTGTCTTGTACAGCGGGCAATTACTTTCAAGGGATCCATGTATAAAGTGGATATAGAGGCAAAGGTGATAATTGTAAACTTTATTTGCATGCGCCTACCCAGAATATATATATATATACACACATACATATATATACACATACATACATTCACACATATACCGAGCCCTAACATTAGGACCACTGACAGGTGAAGTGAATAACACTAATAATCTGGTTGGGATATATTAGGCAGCAAGTGAACATTACGTCATCAATGTTGATGTGTTAGAAGCAGGAATAATGGGCAAGCGTAGGGATCTGTGCGTCTTTGACAATTGTCAAATTGTGATGGCTAGATGGCTGGATCAGAGCATCTCCAAAACTGCAGCTCTTGTGGGGTGTTCCTGGTCTGCAGTGGTCAGTAACTATAAAAAGTGGTCCAAAAAGGAAAAGCAGTGAAGCGTGAAAGGGTCATGGGCGGCCAAGGCTCACTGATGCACGTGTGGGGCAAAGACTGGGAAGTGTGGCCAAATCCGACTAGGTACTCTAGCTCAAATTGCTGAAAAAAGTTAATGCTGGTTCTGATAAAAAGGTGTCAGAACATACAGAACATCACAGTTTGTTGTGTTTGGGGGCCAGTCAGGCCAAACAATGGGCATGAGAGCATAAAAACTGGACTACAGAGCAATGGAAGAAGGTGGCCTGGTCTGATGAAACACATTTTCGTTAACATCATGTGGATAGCCGGTTGCATGTTCATCGCTTACCTGGAGAACTCATGGCAACAGGATGCATCCATGGAGCACCTTGCAACTTACATGACTTAAAGGATTATGTTGCTAACAACCGGGTGCCGGATACCACAGCACACCTTTAGAGGTCTAGGGGAGCCCATGCCGTTCCAAGTCTTCTCCATGCTTTTTTCTTCCCATCATTCTGGTACAGGTTGAAGTTAGTTTCATCTAAAGAATGTTGTTCCAGAACTGGGCTTGCTTTTTAGATGTTTTTTTATGACTAATTTTTTTTTAAAGTCTAATCTGGCCTTTCTACTCTTGAGGCTTACGAGTGGTTTGTACTTTGTGGTGAACCCTCTGTATTTGCTCTCATGAAGTCTTCTCTTTATGGCAGACTTGGATAATGATATACCCACGTCCTGGAGAATGTTCTTCACTTGGCTGTATGGTGTGAAGGGGTTTTTCTTTACTGTGGAAAGGATCCTACTACTATCCATCTTCTGTGAAAGTCCGGGCCTTTTTGAGTTGCTTTTTGAGCTCACCAGTGCATTTTTTTTTTTTCCTCAGAATGTACCAAGCTGTTCATTTGGGCACTCCTAATGTTTCTACTATTTCGCTGATGGATTTTTTTTTTTTTTAAGCTTAAGGATGGCCTGTTTCATATGCATTGAGAGCTCCTTTGACCGCATGTTGTGGGTTAACAGCAACAGTTTCCAAATGCGAATGTCACACCTTGAATCAACTCCAGACCATTTACCTGCTTATTTGATGAAGAAACAACAAAGGAATAGCCCACAACTGTCCACAAAACAACTTTTGAGTCAATTATCCCTCAAAAAGTAGGCGGGCTACACATTAAGCACCTTAAGCCCATATTCATTATTTAACTATAACTTGAATTTATCTTGGTAAACATCCGAAATAGACAAAACTTGTGTCAGTGTCCGCACACAACCAAATATATACAACCATAACATATACAGTCAAACATGACTGTATATATACACACACGCACACACATATGATATTCTGATATGAGAGAGTTCAGAGAGGGGCTAATAAAATGGTCACTAGTTTGCAGGATACATATATATTGGGGGAAAGAAGAAGACATAGGAGATGCAATAGAAACATGTAATTACATTAAGGGATTTAAGTACAGGATGGAAAATGTTAGAACAAATAGGTATAATCTAAAACTTGTGGGTCTTAGATGCAATGCAACAGAGTTAAGGAAACTGTAAAGATACAATCACGTACACGAGGGCAAATATAAAAGATGTAATAATGTTTGGTACTGTATAGAATATTGCTTCTCTTTCACTAGACATATTTTCTATGTTTTCTTTTTTAATCCATTGATCTAACATGGTTTCCATTTTGCTTTGGTACATTCAATCAACAAAAGCACACAAGAAAAATAAATAAAATACTGGAGCAAAATAAACAGATATCTGAAGAGCTTCTTTTCTTTTTCACCAAAGCTTCACTTAAGTGCTTTTTGTGGGAAACTGTAAACTGTTTTAAGTTTGACAAATTAATTAAGTTTGTGGATGCGGTCAACATGTCTGGAGCGGGGCTTGTTGCAAACTGACTGCTTAAGTTACATTCAGATTTCAAAGATATTCATATTGGCTTTTATGAACATGGAGCAAGGCATTCAATACAAATTATTTAGTAGCACAGCTACTGGATCAATTGATCACAATTTAAACTTTTAAAATGGCATTCTACCATCATATGCATTTTAATGTATATGGTAAATGCATGGTTCCTTTTAATTTTCATGTGGTTCATTTTGGAAATGCATGGGGGAATTCTACAGAATCCCAGCAAGTGTATTTGCCTCTTTTCCCAGCCCCCTAGCTAAATGCCCTGCAGAAGATGTGTTCAGCTTACACATCTCCAGGTAGTTACCTCGGCTCTGGCGATTGCTACATGCACGCATATGTTTAGACCTCAGAGCACATGTGTGAAAATTCTCCTGTTGCTTTCAACTGGAACACTTTCCTGCCACTGAATGACAGCTTCAAGCAATCAGTGGCAAGAAATGCTTTATATCGCTTTTAAGGTTTAAAAGATCATTAAAATGTTATCATGCTATCATGGGTAGTGAAAACAAGAAATAATGAATCGTAAAACAGATTTTCAATTGCATAAATATTTCATTAGGAATGTTATTAAAGTAGTCAGTGGATCAAGAAACATCTCATGTTGGGCTAATCGCTGATGGCCAGTTAAGACTTTTACATTCAAGTTTCCTGCAAGTTGCCTACAAAAGGACATTTTTGCAGTGGTGGGATTCAGCTGGTTCACACGAACCATTTCTTAAAAAATGATCGGTTCGCGCGAACCATTTCTTAATTACCCTATTATAGGCCGTACTCCCCCCCACCCACTTAAAGTGGTTGTGCAGCCTATAATTGGGTTTAGGATCCAGATTCCCCACGGCATTGCAGGGGACTTGGATCCTCCTTTCCGGCAGCAGCGGACATCTGCGCGTCTGTGCCGCTGCTGCCGGCGGCTCCATCCACCCTCCTCACTGAACGGGGCTGTCACCGCCCACGAAGGTCACTGAGTCGCGGTGGCCAGTTCTATTTCGGCTCAACGGGGACGGCTTCTTAAAATGCCACCCCTGTCGATTCGAAATAGAAGCGAGTCAGCCGGCGCCGCTCAATAACTTTCATGGGCGGCACCAGCGCTGCTCAATGACCTTTGTGGGCGGTGTCAGCCCCGTTCAGTGAGGAGGGTGGAGCCGCCGGCAGTAGCAGCAGGAATCCAACAGAGCGCTTGTCGGCGTCTTCAGTCAGGTAAGTTCATGTAACTGGGGGCATGCTTGGCAGTGGGAGGCTGGGACAAAGATGGCTATGGGAGACTGGGGGCAAAGGCAAACTCTGTCCCCAATTTCCTATAGGCATCTTTGTCACTAAATAGCTTCCCATAATCTCATGTTTAGTGACAAAGATGCCTATGGAAACTGGGGGCAAAGGCAAATTATGTCCCCAGTTTCCCATAGGCATCTTTGTCATTAAACATGGGACTACGGGAAGCTATTTAGTGACAAAGATGCCTGTAGGAAATTGGGGACAGAGTTGATTAATGTGATGCGTGAGAGAGACTGCCTGAGTCTCTGTGTGCTTGTGAAAGAGACTGCCCGAGTCTATGTGCGTGTGTGAGAGACTGCCAGAGTCTGTGTGTGTGTGAGAGAGAG